>JAYMGJ010000205.1:0-20975 GCA_037178675.1 Scleroderma bovista | reverse complement strand
CTTTGAGAATCAGATGCTCTGCCTAAAAGAAGTAATACAAGAAATCCAGGACGCTACGCAAATCAACAAAGAAGCGGCAGAAATGATGACAAGAGCAGTCGACATAGCGAGCAACGACTTACAGACATCAGCCCAGGTAATCAACGAATCTGTAGAGGAACTAATCACACTCTCCCCACAGATCCTAGCCAAGATCGAAGACCTACCTCGTCAACTAGCCCCCGCGCCCCACCCCCCCGCTGCAACATACAGGGAGATCCTCCTAGCGGATCCCCCCCCCCTCCCAACAGACGACAGCAACCCCCCCTCAAATACCCCATCTCAGACTACGCAAGAGGAAATGCCGCGATAAAAGAAAGACAACTCCTGGTGGACATCGACCCAGATCATCCTAACATCAGAGAAGACACCCCAGAAACGAAGTAATTAAATTCCTCCAGCAAGCGCTCACCCCCCTGGAAGACAACTCCGCTCCCTCCCTCAAGATCAAAGCCCTAACCAAGCTCAGAAACGGAGGACTCGTACTCGAACTCCCTAGCGCCGAGGCAGTCAACTGGATAAGAGAGCCATCCAGGAAAGAATCCTTCCTCAAGAAACTAGACGGGAAAGCACGAATCAAAAACAGACTATTCAACGTAGTAGTCCCCTTCGTCCCAGTTCTCACTGACCTCACGAATCCAGACATTCTACGGGAAATCGAACAAGAGAACGGGCTCCCTGAGGAATCGGTCAACGGCATCAAATGGATCAAGGACCCAGCCCGCCGAAGTTTCAAGCAACGCGTAGCCCATGTCCTCCTCTCGCTGACCTCCCCACAAGCTGCGAACAAAATCATCAGCATCGGACTCTACCTCAATCACTCCAAGCTCCGAGCCCACAAAGACAAAAAAGAACCCCTACGTTGCCTCAAATGCCAGAGATGGGGACACTTCTCAAAAGACTGCAAAGAGGAGAAGGACACCTGTGGGGCCTGCGGAGGCCCCCACCGTGAACACCTATGTAATGCCTACCAGACTAACTACTGCGTAAACTGCAAGTCCACCTCACACGGCAGTTCTGACAAAGGTTGCCCCGACTACACGAAGAGACTAGAGGAACTAAATGCCAAGATCCCAGAAAACGCCACCCCATACTTCCCGACCAACGAACCATGGACCCACGCAACTCTCCCACCAAGTCAACACGCACCCATAACCCAAACAAGACCCCCCCACGACCCCCAGGACACGTCTCGTCACCACCCCCACCCCCACCACCGCCCCCAGCTCCAACAGACACTCGGCAAATCCTCCTCAGGTGTCCTAACCATTCAGCAGAGACTCCCGAATACAGCCACCGCCCCACACGACCCCAAAGAGACCGCTCCCAACAACACTGATAAGCCAAAGACCTCATCGTACACCTATCCCTTCTCCCTCCCGCCAACCCCCAAGATCGGCCCCCCTCTCTCCCCTCTGCATATAAATATCACTCCATCCCCCCCCCCTCAAACTCCAACTCCAACTCCCCACGACGCCCCAACAGAGTCCGAGCCCCCTCACTCCCCTGAATCCCTATGACGCACACACCCGACTATACCATGCTGGACAAACTTCGAATATGGCAACAAAACCTCAACAAGTCCCACATCGCGCAACTGACACTCGTCAACAGTACCCCCCCAGGAGACTGGGACATCCTAGCGTTACAAGAACCGTCGCTCAACTTGCTGGGAAACACGAGGGCCAACACTCACTGGAGAGTAGTCTACCCCACAGCCAAATACACCAACGGAGACAAACCCAGAGCAGTAACACTAATCAGTTCCAGAATTAGCACTGACGCTTGGAAGCAGGTTGAGTTCCCGTCGGCGGACGTCGCAGGGGCTGTGTATCATATTTAACATTTATAACGACTGTACCCATGACAACACCATCTCCGCGCTAGAGAGATTCCTCCCAGGACACCTGCCGTCCCTTCGCCCCACAGAGCAGGACCACCTGGTGTGGCTTGGCGACTTCAACCGCCACCACCCGCTCTGGGACGAAGAAAGGAACAGCCATCTCTTCACAGGAGCAGCCCTCGAAGCGTCGCAGAAACTGATCGATATCCTAGCAGACTACGGCCTAACACAGATCCTTCCCAAAGACATCCTGACTCTCCAGTCGACAAACTCCGGTAACTGGACACGCCCGGACAATGTCTTCTGTACAGACCACACGTGCGGCACCCTGATCATGTGCGACACGGACCCAGGAAGAAGAGGCCCCAACATGGACCACGTCCCGGTCCTCACCCAGTTTGACATGTCCCTAGCGGCATCGGCAGATAGTCCGTCGTGGAACTACCGCGAGGTGGACTGGGAGAAGTTCAATTCTGCTATCAACGAGGCGCTGTCTAACGTAAACCCCCCCTCCCCCCTAGACACAGTGGAATCCTTCCAAGCAGCAGCTCGCAGCCTGGATGCAGCCTTGCGCAGCACGGTCGAAGAGGTGGTCCCGAAGACCAGACCGCACCCACACCAGAAGCGATGGTGGACCAAGGACCTCACCAAACGAGTAGACGAACTCAAGTACTTGCGCAAGCAAGCGTACAGGTTCAGAGCAATACCTGACCATGTCAGCCACACCCGTCTGAAGGAGAAAGAAAAACAGTTAGACAAAGAGATCCACACGACCAAGGAGACGCACTGGAAAGACTGGCTGGAAGAGATGGCAGGCAACGACATATGGATTGCGAGCAAGTACATCACAAACCCAGGAGGAGACGGTGGGAAATCTCGCATACCCACCCTCAAGAGCCGGTCTGCAGATGGGAGCGAGACGCTTGCAGCCACCAATGAAGAGAAAAGCGCCCTCCTGGCAAACACCCTCTTCCCGTCCCCCCCAATGTCGTCATCGGTCCTGGCCGACTACCAATACCCGGAACCAGTAGAAGAATGGACGGAGATCACGCAAGATCAACTTGTGACCGCCGTCAACAAACTTAGCCCGTACAAAGCACCAGGACCAGACGGCATCGCCAACGTAGTGTTCCAAAGGTGCCGCCAGCTGCTCGACTACCTCCTCCCCCTGTTCAACGCCGCAGTCAAACTGCGCACACAATACGACCCCTGGAGAGAATCCATCACCGTCATACTATGCAAACCAGGCAAGCCTGACTACTCGTTACCTAAAGCTTACCGCCCCATAGCTCTGCTGAACACCACCGCAAAGCTGTTATCCTCAATAGTCACAGACAGGGCATCCTACATCCTGGAAGCCCACAACCTGCTACCCGCCACACACTTCGGAGGCAGACCCGGACGCACAACAGAAGACTCGTTGCACCTGCTCAAAAGCACGGTCCGCAACGCCTGGAGGCAAGGCAAGGTCGTCTCCGCCTTGTTCCTAGACATAGAAGGTGCTTTTCCCAACGCAGTCACGGAACGCCTCCTACACAACCTACGGAAAAAGAGACTCCCGAGCGAAATAATCAACTACGTTCAAGAGATGTTGAAGAACAGGAGAACACGACTACGCTTTGACGACCACACGTCAGAATGGTTCGACATCACAAACAGCATCGGCCAAGGCGACCCATTCTCCATGCTCTTATACATCGTCTACGACTCGGATCTGGTAACAGTAGCAAAAAACAAAGACGAACTAACCCTCGCCTTTGTAGACGACACCGTACTACTCGCAATAGCCAAGTCATTCCAAGACACCCACAGGATCCTCGGCGACATGTTGGAAAGAGAAGGCGGCGCATACGAGTGGTCAGCCGACCACAACTCTCGCTTCAAAACCAGTAAATTCGGCCTAGTTGACTTCACCCTTAGCAAGTCCAAACCACGCCCACCCATGACAATCCGTGGAAACATCATCACGCCAGCACCTTCACACAAGTTCCTAGGTGTAGTTGTAGATCAGGAACTCCGATGGAAAGAACATGCAGCCTACGCCCTAGCCAAGGGTGCTGGCTACGCAGCGCTGCTCAGACGCCTCTCAAGACCAGCCCACGGCATCCCAACAAGACTCATACGTCAGCTATACCGCGCAATAGCCGTCCCGAAAATGCTCTACGCCGCAAGCGTCTGGATCAAACCACTTTTCAGCGGGGACTCTAACACCCCGTTAAGAGGATCGCAGGGGGTAACCAGGAAAATGACGCAGGCCCAGAGAACGGCAGCCCTAGTTATTACAGGAGCCATGAAGACGTCCCCAACAGACTCGCTAGAAATCCACGCCAATCTATTACCAATGCCGTTACTCCTACAGCACTTACTTCACAACGCCGCCCTACGCCTAGCATCAAGACCGCAATCGCACCCGCTACATGCATTAGTCAAACGCGCAGCCAAGCGTAACGTCAAACGCCACAAGACAGCGCTCCACCACCTCTTCCACGGCCTCAGGATAAACCCAGAGAAAATAGAGACTATTTCCCCACATCCCGTCCACCCCACGTCACTGACCCCGTTCATCACAGACATCGCCAGCTCAAAGGAAGAAGCCATAGTAGACTTTCAAAATTGCACAAGTCGCACGATGATATTCACGGACGGATCAAGTCACAATGGCCTAGTAGGAGCTGCAGCGGCACTGTTCATCGATCACAAACACATCGCAACATTACGCCATCACCTAGGAAAGGCAACTGAACACACAGTATTCGAAGCCGAAGCAGTCGGACTCCTCCTCGCAGCCCACCTACTCACCCAGAGGAGAGAAGTCACCTTTCCAGCGATGATATTTGCCGACAACCAGGCGGCCATACAATCCAGCTCCCACCCCACGGCTAAGCCAGGACATTACTTGCTAATCCACTTCAGAAAACTAATGAAACACCTACAGAACAAGAAAAATGTCAATCACGAAGCCCTGTCACTAAACTGGATAGCCGGCCACGCAGACATTCTAGGCAACGAATTAGCAGACAGAGAAGCAAAACTTGCAGCATCCAGCCCGACCAACGCGACACTCAGACACCTACTACCCAAGATTCTACGCAAACCCCTCCCGGCAAGTATTTCGGCAGCAAAGCAAGACCACAACGCCAAGTTGCAAAACAGATGGCTGAGTATATGGAAACAATCACCGCGATATGACCATATGGCAACTATAGACCCATCGTCTCCCTCCAAAGCGTTCACGAAACTGACGAAGTATTTAGGCAAGAAACAATCATCGATCTACGTTCAACTCAGGACGGGGCACGTACCACTCAACAAGCACCTTTACCGGTTCAAGTGCAGTGACACCCCACTATGCTTACAATGCAACGACGAACGCCCAGAATCAGTTCACCACTTCCTGTTCGAGTGCCCAAGGTACGACAGAGAGAGACACACACTACGAACCAAGATCGGCCAGAAAGTGTTGTCCCTACAATGTCTGCTCGCGGATAGTCGGGCACAACGAGCGCTGTTCGTATACATCAACGAAACTAAACGACTTAAAGCCACATTCGGTGAAATTCCTCTACCGCCAGAAAAACCTGGCTGACGTGTCTATGCCACAGCTCTCCACGAACATGCACATGCATATGCCATCCCACACCTCTCACTCATACGCCGGAAGACGCAAACAACCCAGTCGGCACAAACTCGCAGCAGATCGAAAGCCATAACCTTCCTATCGCAACACCAAAGGGAAAGCGGTCAACACCGCAACAAGCTCACCGCAAAACATAGTCACCATATGCTACTGCCACCGCCTACAGACCACAACACATGTAGTCAGTCCAAACAAACACGTGACCCAGTTAGCACCAGACTACGTTACATGCACCCTTGCCCTCCCTTTGGTCCTGCGCGCCTCTACAGAGGCAGCCGAGACCGTGTTCGTACAGACGAAAGCAGACATAAACCACTACACACCCCTCCCCCCCAAAGTCAGGACGGCGCGTCTAAAATGCGCGGCGGGAACGAAGTGGACCACCGGGGGACCTTACGTCCCGGCCGGTTGGGGCAATCGCGCGTCCGGGGACCGGGTGTTTGGCCACAGGGGGCCCTACGATAGACTTTAGCCAGTAGAGTGCAATATGAGGCTTCATGCTTCGACGCACTATAATTTGATTCAAAAAAAAAAAAAAAAGAGAGCCATCCCCAGCCGTCCGAAAGGCCTATAGAAGACACCCCAGCACAGTCCAGAAATATCCGTCCGCCGTCAGCGCCGTTTCGTCTGCGCCCAGCCAACTTTCCTGATTTGCCGCTATCACCCCTGACTCCATCGCCCCAGTCTCGATCTTCGATGATCGCCACTGAACAGCCATCGCCCACCATTCCTAGCACTCAGAGCGGAAGATCTTATACAGAAGCTGCTCCACAGCCAAATCGTTATCACAAGCCATCCTAGCCAGCCAACACCTCCCGCCCATCGCAAACTTCTGTTGTCCATACTCAGCCGACACCATCCCTTACGGCCCCCAACACCGTTACACCGCTCCCGACTCTAGCTACAGCCCCCGCTACTGCGCCCTCAGCTCAGCCCCCACTAAATACTACCTCAATTATTAACACAGCCGCCATGTCTAGTACCACCACAGGCTTCCGAGGCATGCCCGGTGCTGGATCAAAAGAGGCCCCCTCCTTCTCTGGATGTGCCGGGGACCTCCTCAATTTCTTCACCCAATTTGAAGACCTAGCCAATTCATGTGGTCTCACCAGCAGGGAACAATGTTGAGCAGTCCTCCGATATATTGATTCCGCTACAAAACGGCTCTGGATATCTCTTCCTGAGTATGACGCCGCAGATTACAAAGCATTCAAGGCTAGGGTTGTCGACGAATACCCTGGCATGGAGAAGGGCATGCAATATACCTACCGCGACCTGGAGTGCATTGTCCTTACTCACGCAGATTTAGATATATCTATGGAAACCGAGCTCATGGAGTTCTTGCACCAATTCCACCCTGTCGCCACTTGGCTTGTCAAGAACAATAAGATTTCCGAGCGAGAGCGAGACAAATTATTCTGGCAGGGCCTTCCAAGGCACATCCGTCACCACATCTCACTCCAGTTACAGCTCGAGGACCCAAAGAAGTTCGATCATACGGAGCATCCCAACTTTGAAAAGGTTATCAAAGCTGGACGTGTCGTTCTCGCTAACGATAGGTTTGACGTCGATAAGAATGACCCGGTATCCCTTCGCCTCCACTCAGTTTGCGACTCAGCACCTCTGTCTGACGTCAAGACCGCCCCCTTGCGTCCTAGTGGCTATGATGACGACAAATATCATTACCCCAGTGATGCACGCCAAGAGGTTCGCACGAAGACGGTCCGCTTCGACGAATCAAAAGCCCTCATAGATGAGGTTGACAAGCTCAGTCGGCGCATCAGTCACCTCGATGTTCATGACTCCGCCTATGCCAGATGTTACGCCCGCCTCATCTGCCTGTCAACTGCCGCTGCCGAAATATGGCCACTCCCAGCCTGAGCCAGGCCTTGTGCTGCCCCTGTTCACCAGACATTTTCAACTGCAGGCTCTGCTGCCATCGCGCTGCCTTCTGGCAACTGTTTCATGTGCGGAGGACAGCACCTTGTTGGCCAATGCCATGTTGTTGAAGATTACATTTGTGCCGGCCGAATCGTTCGCAAGGACCGGTACCTCTCGTACCCTGATGGTTCCCACATTCACCGCCATCACGGCACCGGTCTACTTCGCACCACCATCGATGAGCGTTATGGAAATACACTGCCAATACAAACGTCTACATCAGACGTCCTGCCAACTACTTCCAACTTTAGACGCGACCCTCCACCCCACATATCCTCAACCACATACGCTGCCAATGACCCCGACCCGGCCACATATGTCTTTCAGTGTGTGCCAATTGTGGAGAACAATGCGGTAATTACAGAAATAGAGGAGGAAGTGGACGTTTGCGCGATTACTAGAAGCAAGGCGAAGGCGACAGAGTACAGTAACATGGAGCAAGGGAAAGGTAACAGCACACAAAAGGGTGAGGAGATGGTTAAGTCACATGAACAAATCCCCAGGAATGACCCCTCAAACTCCCTTGACAAGCGTACCCCCGCATACACTTATGAATCCAAGGCCATGAATCCCGCTGTCACCAAGCAAACTTTCGGCAAGATACTTGATGTTATCGTTCCCAGCATCACTGTTGGTGATCTTTTAGCCATCAGTCCGGACTTGCGGAAAGAAGCCGTTGATTACGCTCGTACCCAACGCATCCCCTCCTTCGCAGCCACTAACGAAGTCTCCGCCATCTGCCCTCCTCACGTCAAGTACTCGACACCACTGTGCGAGCTCAAGGTGACTGTCAACGGAGTCCATGAAGAATTGGCGCTCCTTGATGATGGGTCTGAAATAGTCGTCATACACGAAGATATCTGGAAAGCCTCCCAAGCTAAAATCAATTCCAATGTCAAGATGCGCATGCAAACAGCAAACAGCGGCATTCAGCACATGCCCGGCTGCCTGGAAATGCTTGAAATTGTCGTTGACGGTCTCAAGACTTGGGCCCACGCTTTCGTCATTCCAGACGCACCATATCGCCTTCTACTCAGTCGTCCTTGGCAACGTCTAGTCCATCTTAAGAAGGACGAAGATGATGACGTCATTCACATCGTTATCCGCGACCCCTGCAACCCATCCAACCTCCGCTGAGTTACCACCACCCCCAGACCATTCCAAGGACCAGCCGAGTTGCTTGCATTTTTCACTGCCATCCGCGAGAGTATCTCGTGTGCTCTTCAGTTTGCTTCTGTGCCAAGCATGGCAATTACAGCTACACAGTTCACTGAAGAAGCCCTCTGCGCCCAGTACACGCTCGATCCCATCCACCACACCTTTGCATACAAGAAGGTTGCAAATCACGTCAAACCAGTCGCTACGACGATGCCTCAACACGCTCGCATCATCCGACATTTCCCAGAAGACCCCCTCCTCACACTGACACCCTTAACATCTTGCCCTCCCGACTTCTCTTCTGGTCAATGCCTCACACATGAATGCATGGCGGATTTAGGCATTCTCAATAACACCTTTCTTTGGCCCAACGAATGGAAGCTCGCCGCCCACGTCTTCCGCATCAATGAGTTAGCGCTTGCATGGGATGAATCTGAGAAGGGACACTTCCATGATGAGTACTTCAACCCCATGGTAATTCCGACAATCAAGCATACCCCATGGGTCCATCAACAGTCACCAATTCCACCTGGCATCCGCGACGAAGTTATTAAGCTTATTAAATCGAAGATTGCCTCTGGTGTATACGAAGCCTCCAACAGCTCTTACCAGTCTCGCTGGTTTTGCGTTGCCAAGAAAAACGGTTCCATTCGAATTGTTCACGACCTTCAGCCCCTTAATGCTGTTACAGTGAAGGATACTGCTACCCTTCCATATGTCAAGCATTTCGCAGAACAATCCGCCGGCCGTTCTATCTACACCATGATGGACCTATTCGTTGGGTATGACCACCGTGCTCTCGCAGAGGGCTCTCATGACTTGACAACCTTTCAAACGCCCCTCGGAACCCTCCACCTCACTGTACTTCCACAAGGCTGGACGGACTCCCCAGCAGTTTTCCAGAATGACGTTGCCTTCATCTTGCAGCACGAAATCGAAATCACCCCGAACTTTCAAGACGACATCAATGTCTTAGGCCCACACACACGTTACGAACTATCTGACGGCTCGTTCGAGACCACTGCCAACAACCCAGGAATTCAATGCTTCGTGTGGGAGCACTGCAGCGATGTCAACCATGTCCTTCACCGTCTCAAGCACGCCGGAGCTACAGTTTCGGCAAAGAAGCTCTTCATGTGCCAATCTGAAGTCATCGTCGTCGGGCAAACCTGTACATATGAAGGACGCGTTCCTGATGTGACCAAAGTATCCAAGATCAAAAACTGGCCCCCATGCGAGAGCAAGACTGAAGTCCATGGTTTTCTTGGGACCGCAGGGACTGTTCGTATCTGGATCAAAGATTTCGCCACTACTTCACGTCCTCTCGTCCAACTCACAAGGAACAATGTCCCCTTCGTCTGGGGGGAGCAAGAACAAGCAGCCATGGATACTCTCAAATCAGTTGTCGTTGCATCACCCGCAATTCGCCCACTCAATTACTCATCTGTCAATGAAGTGATTCTCGCGGTCGACTCACATCGCAGCCGGATACATCCTTTCTCAAATGGACGACAATGGGAAGCGCTGTCCTGCCCGCTTCGGTTCAATCATGTGGAACGAGCGCGAATCTCGTTACTCACAGGCTAAACTCGAACTTTACGGTTTGTTTCACGCACTCAAAGCGGTTAAAGTGTGGATAATTGGTGTCAAGAACTTCACCGTAGAGGTCGACGCACAGTACATTAAAGGCATGCTAAACAACCCCGACATCCAACCAAACACGTCAATGAACCATTGGCTTGCCGGTATTCAAACCTTTGATTTCAAGCTACGACATGTTTCCGCTAGTAAACACCAAGGCCCCGACAGATTATCTGGGAGAAGGAGAGGAGAAGACGAAGAAGGAGACGAGGAGAGTGAAGAAGAAGTGGAGCAATGGATTGATGAAGTCTTGGGATGCGGTATATGGATAGCAGGAGGACTGAGGAACGAGGAAGGAAAGTTTTCCGTCTTTTCAATAGGGAAGGGAAAGGAGAATGATGCCAGCGGAATCATCGAAATCGAACTACCAAATGACGACGACACACGCAAAAGAGACCAAGATCTTCAGTTCGTCGACAAATACCTACGAGATCTCCATCTACCGACTTCCGTATCAGAAAAGGAACATGCTCGACTTACTCGCTACTCAAGACACTTCTTTGTTCACGGTGATCAACTTTGGCGACGTGACAAGACTGGACGTCACCAGAAGGTCATCTTCGGCTCAGATCGTATCAACATCCTTCAAGAAATTCACGACAAACTCGGCCATCGTGGATTCTATCCTACCTGACGTACTCTCGCAGATCACTTCTGGTGGCCCTCACTCGACCAAGATGTTATTTGGTACATCAAGACATGCCATCAGTGCCAGATCCGCTCTGTCGACAAAGTAGTTCTACCGCCCGTCGTAGCTACACCAGCCCTGCTCTTCCGCAAAGCACATATCGACACCATGCACATGCCCATGTCCCACGGGCTCTCATACATTGTTCAAGCTCGCTGCTCGCTATCTGCTTGGCCAGAATTCCGTATGCTTCGCACAGAGACAGGTCGCACCCTTGGCGCCTTCATTTTCGAAGAGATCCTCTGCCGTTGGGGAGGACTTGAAGAGATCGTTACCGACAATGGAACACCCTTCGTAGCCGCACTCGACTGGCTCGCGCAGACATACCACATCCGTCACATTCGTATCTTGGCTTACAACTCTCAAGCAAATGGAATCGTCGAGTGTTCCCATCGCACGATCCGCGACTCTCTTGTCAAGGCTTGCAATGGCGACATCACACAATGGCCAACACTCACACATCATGTCTTCTGGGCTGATCACGTCACAACTCGAAAATCTACCGGCCATTCTCCCTACTACATGGCCCATGGCATTGAGCCCCTCCTTCCATTTGATATAACTGAAGCCACATTCATGATTCCTGATATTTCTCAGCGCCTCAATACAGCTGACCTCATCGCCATCCACGCCCACCAGCTCACCAAACGAGACAACAAACTTGCATCTATGCACGAGCGACTTTTGAAGAGTCGTTTCGCATCCATCGCCAATTTCGAACGCTGTTTCGCCAACACCATCCAGGACTTCGACTTCAAACCCGGCTCCCTTGTTCTCATCCTAAACAAGAAAGTCGAACCTGCCTCAAACACCAAGTGCAAACCATGATACTTTGGACCTATGGTCGTCGTCTCGCGCTCTCAAAAAGGATCGTATCGCCTAGCCGAAGTCGACAGCACGCTCTCCAAACTCAAATTTGCCGCCTTTCGACTCATCCCGTACTTCCTGCGATCACTTGACCTTCTTGAAATCACACAGTTCGTTAATCCCAAAGACCTTGCTGGTTTTGCCCCCGTTGAAGACGAGGAGATCAACTGAGGACAGTTGATATTTGAGTAAGGGGGAGGTGTAAGGAACTAACACGACTTAGCTACACAACTACGAAATATTTCCGATCTACGAAGCACTCGAGAGGGCCCAGGCGTTGGTGAGGACGCCTACTGCAGACCTCGGGGTGAGTTATGGTCGGTACCGGGTAACTGGTATCGATCGTCCTGCGACCGGCAAGACCCACAAAGGGCAGGGCGGACGTATGTCATCTACGATGCACCGAAGCGGCCAGGTTAGATCCCGTGCCCTATGTCCTGAGGCACGGCCCTCTCAGTGCTTTGCCGCCCCTTGTATTTTAGCTTTGACATATTCTTTGTACCTTAGATACATTGTCTGCTCGGACGTTGAGCCACTCGCGCTTTGATGTCATTAGTACTGTACTTAAGCTGCCTGTAGCAGCCTCGAGCTGCAGCAATCCGATTCCCCCCAGTTCCGCATTTCACGTCTGAGTCGTCAGTCTAAGAAGTCACAAGTTCCCGTCGTATCTACAGCATTCACCATCCGAGTTTCAAGTCCCTTCTGTCTCTTCTGCCTCTCTTCTCACTCCCTTGTCCTCTCGAACACCCGAACCCGCACCTTCCCCTACAACGTCCGCCGCAAATAATTGGGCCTTATTTTGTTTCTTTGGTTTGGGGCAGCGGTCTGTGAAGTGTCCCACTTTGCCACAGTTGAAACATCCTGTGTCCTTCCGCGAGAGTGTCCCTCTCACTTTCCCTGAGGCTCCACCTCCTCTATTGTAGGTGCCTCGACCAGCGTCCCTCGTTCCAGGCTGCTGGCCATCTGTTCACTGCTGTCTCACATTGGACAGCGCTTTCTTATACAGCATGTTTCCCCTGTGGAAATATTTGTGCCCGTTGCCAGAGTTCTCAGAACTCAACTTCTCCTTCGCAGGAACACCTGCGCTGGCCCCTCTAAATGAACTTGTTCGATAGTGATTGCTGATCATCTTCAGCACGCTCTCCATCTTCTGAACCTCAACCAGGATTTGATCCATGGCTGAGTGTTCTGCAGATATTCCACATGCCTTCACGACTCCTTCTGCCAACAACAACAGGAGTCCATTGATGAACTTCCTCCTCATGGAATCATCCAGCGGCTGGACCATCCTGGCCACACAATGTCTCATGTCATTGTAGAATGTGAGGGCCTCTTGCTCAGAGGAGTACCTCGTCTTATCATACTTTTCAGCCGCATTCTGTGCGAAGGCTTCATGAATGAATTGCACGAAGAGTGCGCAGATGAGGTCCTCGAAAGTCCAGTAACGGATCATGTGATCCGGGCCTTCAACTTCCTGGTCAAATCATTGGCCTGCTAAGTCTTCCAGACAGGCACCCATGTATGTGACCCTGTCTCCATCATGGGTGGGGCCTGTCACTTTATAAATCCTGAACCAGCGTAAAACCTGGTTCACTCATTTATCAAATATGTCAATGCTGTCCTGGGCCTTGTATGCCTTGGGCTGGGTTATCTTCATCGACTTCACTTCTGGACCTGCTGGATTGCCGGGTCGGCTGACAGCTTCGTATACACGCTGTCTGTATTGGTCGAGCAGAGTGTCTGTGTAGCCATTCATTCCAGGGGTCAATCCTCGATTCTGAGCTGTATAGCTCAGCTGATTATATTGCCCAGAGCAATTTGGAGTTCGTGCCGAGCACACTTCTCTGCGCTCGCGACAATGCCTTCTGTCATTGTCGCTGTCATCATCTGAGGAGTCAGTTCCTCCTCCTCCTCCAGGTCCTCCTCCTCCTCCTGGGGGTGGTGGAGGCAGAAGGTTCTGGTACCTTTGGGCAAATGGGCCTTGCTCGTATCAAGGGACTTCCCTCGCTTCTTTGTGACTTTCATGCCAAGCCAAGTGGGGTGGGATGTCTCGCAATCAGGTGTCTCTTGATGCCCTGTCATTCTCTGCCTGTGGAGTGTTCAATGTCACTCATCACCCACTCGTCCCACGAGTGGGAGTGTTGAAGATGGAGAAGTGGTCTTGCTCCTCTTCGTCATCGATTTCGCTCTTGACAGTGAATCTCGGTGTCGGGTTATCCAAGAATACATCCCTGCATGATGTGTTCTCATTTCAAGGATCTGTTAGGAGAGCTACCCAGAGGCTGTCGAACATAGCCACCTGGTCTCCTCCTGGGACCAACCCATGGTTGTAGTCCCTTTCCTCGCGGGGTGTGTTTTGCCAGTCCTCAGCGAGCATCCCCATTAATTCTTGCATGGACTCCTGCACCTCACTATAACATGGAGGGTATGGTCCTTGGGAGAATGGGGAGGCAAAGAAGAAGGCACGACGGAGCTTGTGGAGTCGAGTCTCCCGCTCTCCTATCACTGGTGTACTCGCCGGTCGACTAATCCCTGTCTTTGGGGTGCTTGCTGGCAGACTGGTCAGAGCGCTATCCATCCTCGTAGTGTTCCTTGAGGTCATTGACCTCGGCTCAGGTGTCTCATATATGTCGTCGAGACCACTGGTCTCCTCACGAGCAAGGGCTCTGTTTACTTCCCCTAGGCGAACTTGCCTCGTACTGCCATCAGCAGTGTTGGGCGCTCGGTTGCCATGGGAAAAATTTTCATGAGCCCTTTTGGGCTCACTAGATCTTATGGCGCTCCTCAAGGTCATCCTGCACGTTGTCGCACTAGTACCTATGACACTCATGTCCAGGTTGTTCAAAAAATGTAAGTTGTTGCTGGCTCTGATGACTGATAGTCACACCCTCAATGAACACAACCTGTGTTATATTGAGGGTAGGTGATGGTACAGTAGTAGAGTCACCTTAGGCACCAGTTCTCAGTGGCAATAGAGGTCTCTCAGATGGGGTTTTTATGTCATGAGAAACCCATCTGAGAGACCAACCATCTGCACCAGGATTTGCCGTTCCTATTCGGCTAGTCCCAAATAGTGTTCATTTCGTCGGCTTCACGCCAGCATAGCCTCTATGACCACTCTAGACCCTCCACTGAGGCTCATCTGAACCTCCTTGGCTTCTTGATTTTTATTAATAGTTGTTCACTGCTCTAGGTAAGATTACATAAGTGCTAAAAGTGCTACTACTCCCAAAACACAACCACATTTGGTCAATACCAGAACTGCAACATTCCCACCCTCCTTGGAGTCTCCTCTGCCTTCCTGTGCCCCATCCCTGGTCCCCATGTACTGTACATAGTATCAGATATGTTATATAAGTATATAGGTCCATAAATGGAGCCTCAAATGAGTGTGCCAGAGGCTCTGGATGGTTGGAGAAATAGTTAGGGGTAAAAGTAAAAAAGGCTTCACATTTTTGATACATTGGACATATACACTTCTGAATTACATTCCCTTCAAGGGGCCATATGTACCTACAACATATACCAAGTGCATTTGATGGGGTGGAGCCTCTGAAGTGCTGTGTCACATTCTCCTCCTCCTGGTATAACACCCTGGGAGGCTCTTACTGCGAGTGTTGGTACTTTTGGGATGGTTTGTAACTGTATTAGTTTACTATTACCACTTGTCTATCACATAAACTGGGATACAGAGTGCTCTAAAGGTGAGCAGGAGGGCAAACACTACTTTTATGAAAATAGGGGCTTTATCAGTCCCCAGTGCAACCATCCATATTCTGACTATCTAGGAGGCTCTGTAATACTATATAGTAGTTGCCATATCATCACCAAGTTAATAGCTTGATGTGGAAGCACAGGAGAAGTGAAATGATATGATGGATGGCGTGGGAAAATGTCTGAAAAAATGCGGAGACTTTGAAAACATATCAAAAAAGTGACATAACACACCACACACAGCATTTGGTGCTCTACTGGTGGTGGTACTGAGGATCTGACCTATGAGTGTGGTGTGTTATGTCACTTTTTTGATATGTTTTCAAAGTCTCCGCATTTTTTCAGACATTTTCCCACGCCATCCATCATATCATTTCACTTCTCCTGTGCTTCCACATCAAGCTATTAACTTGGTGATGATATGGCAACTACTATATAGTATTACAGAGCCTCCTAGATAGTCAGAATATGGATGGTTGCACTGGGGACTGATAAAGCCCCTATTTTCATAAAAGTAGTGTTTGCCCTCCTGCTCACCTTTAGAGCACTCTGTATCCCAGTTTATGTGATAGACAAGTGGTAATAGTAAACTAATACAGTTACAAACCATCCCAAAAGTACCAACACTCGCAGTAAGAGCCTCCCAGGGTGTTATACCAGGAGGAGGAGAATGTGACACAGCACTTCAGAGGCTCCACCCCATCAAATGCACTTGGTATATGTTGTAGGTACATATGGCCCCTTGAAGGGAATGTAATTCAGAAGTGTATATGTCCAATGTATCAAAAATGTGAAGCCTTTTTTACTTTTACCCCTAACTATTTCTCCAACCATCCAGAGCCTCTGGCACACTCATTTGAGGCTCCATTTATGGACCTATATACTTATATAACATATCTGATACTATGTACAGTACATGGGGACCAGGGATGGGGCACAGGAAGGCAGAGGAGACTCCAAGGAGGGTGGGAATGTTGCAGTTCTGGTATTGACCAAATGTGGTTGTGTTTTGGGAGTAGCAACACTTTTTGTGATTATGTAATCCTACAGGAAGCGCAGAAATAAAAACAAATCAAGTGGGGATTAAGCAGAGAATGCTGGGAGGCTCATGGGAGGCTCACCAGAAAGGGATGGGAACCACTCTGTCTATTTCGGGATTTGAGTGGGAGTAGCGCTGAGGGTGGGTATCTCTTAGATGGGTTTCACCCTACAAAGAAACCCCATCTGAAAGACCATGAGAACATCCTTAAACTGGTGCCTAAGGTGAGTAGAGTACACACCTATTTCTGTGAGGGGTCACATTGACCTCAAGGGGGGTCAATATCCCACAAGGGTTTGGTGGTGGCTCAGCAGGGGAAATCCGGTCAATAGCACCCTGACCGACCAAACAATGTCAATTATGGCATTATTGTTTTAGGTATTACGCACCTTATTTGCTGCCTCACATATTGGTTCTAAGGGACCTAGATGGTAACATTATATAAATATGCCAAACATATCTCATAAGCCGGCAGTGTGCGTGATAAGTGTGCAAGGTCAGATTGAGGTCAGGCTATAGGTGTGGTCACTGTGGGACAGGGCTTAACGTATGGGTGAGTCGAGGGTCAATCAGGTGCCAATATTCTGAGGCAATTTCCAGGTCACTTTACATGCTGGATGCACGTCATGGTTGATGTATATTCACTCTCAAATCTATGCATGCTGTGCACCAATGTGACATCTATTAGTACACAAGGGCACAGTAGATACTGGGAGCCTCATCCAGCACGAACAATCAGACCATGAAAAAAAAAAAAAAAAAAAAAAAATGCAGGTGTATTAGCTGTACTACGTGAATATTCGTCACAACTAATGGGCCAGGATGGTTGATAAAAGAGATAGGACAAATTAATGGTGTAACAGTAATGGAGTCGCCCATCCAGTTACCACATGAGTTCATTATGGATAGCCTTTTGCCACTGAACGGTTACCTTATCAAAAGCAGGGCGTGCTGGGCTTGAGGACGTGCCAGGATATGCCTTCAGGTCAGCCTGCATCGTGCGCGTGAAGGATCTATAAAGATCTGGTTATTGAATGACTGAGGGGACTCAGAGGAATGAAGACCACATACACTTCAAGATAGTTGCACGAGCCTCCTTTCTGAGTTCAGACAGAACCTGGTCGACATATTCCCAGTATTCGCTCGACGTCCAGACCCTGTCATCAGCATCCACCCATGGGCTTTCCTCTTCATGCTGTTCTTCATGCTCACTTGGTGTTTCCTGACCCCTGCGTTTCTTCTGGGACACACACTGGCTGCATTCATCAACGATGGACTCGAACACTGTCATTGAGTCATGCTAGAGGACACATGAGATAAATTAAAAATTAACAATCCAATTCTTACCAAAAAGGCAATCCATGCCCATTGTGCGGTCGTAATTTCGTGAGAGCCACCATGCGCCAGCGACTTTGCAAGAACTGAAATATGGGACTTGCTTGCGATGTGGTTGGCAATCTATAAATGCTAATGATGAAGGACATCTTGGGCATTAGTGGTACGCTCACCTTCTGTTTCATGTTGGATCGCGCTGATGTCAAGAGATCCTTGATTAGGGTGCTGATGTGCTCAGACATCTCTGGGTCTTCTAACGCAGCTTCCAGAATCTTGAAGACAAGATGGTTCTTCTTTGCATAGACCTGTAGTATGTGAGTATAGTTTGTATGGCATAGTCAGGATCACTATTTACTTACGAAGACATGGCTTGCAAGGTCATTTACATATGCGGTCAAATTCGGAGAGAGCAGGCATGTCTTGAGTCGGTCCTTGAGGATGTCCTTGGGGATGATCATGAGTGTCTGAACAGGTACTGTTGTCGTCTACGTACTTTAAATTCATTGGATTCAATGAACTTCTCCGCAGTCGACTTGTCCCTCGCTGCCACCATTCCCAATACATCTGCGCGAATAGCGATCATCATCTCTGGTATGGTTAGCTGGTATACATTCATTTAATTGTTAGCTATTAGTGACAACAAAAAATGTCCACTCACGCCAGAAAAGTCTTCTAAGGTGTCTTCAGGTAAGCCCTTTTCCCTACAAAGAGAGACAGCAAAATGCTTCAAGCGCTTCTGTTCTTGTTGGGCCTCAGCCTCAATGGATTCAGAACGAGGCCGCCGTTGCCCCGTCTGAGGGCTTGGAGTGGTGGTCATTTCCTGGTCATCTTCCATGGGATCTTCAAAGGAGTCCTGCACAGGTGTGTTCCCTTGACTCAGATTGTTGCTTGTAGTTGACCCATGCCTCATGTGGTACCTGGCAAGGAGGCCCGCCATTGTTGACTGGGTGCAGCAAACAGGCAAGCATGTGGAAGAGTGCAAAGCGGGAAATTCATTTGTAAACATAACTGCATGTCAACCACAACACTGGTAAATCATGAGATCAGGTGTTCAAACTTTCTAGCTATAATTTACATGAAAGCTATTCAAAAAGTGTGTTGGAATGTCACCAATTCTCTGAGCTGAGTATCCTACTTGTGTGCTGGCATGAGTTGAAGAACTTCCAGGGAGTTCAGAGTGATGAGAGTATGCTGGAACCTGGAATTGGAGTTCAGTTGCTGTTGACTGCACCAGCATGTCTGATGCTCGTGTTTGACCTGATGAAGATGCAAACAAAGAAGAACTCTCTGGCTGTCCCACTGCTTGCCTGTGCTTTCCTGCCCCTGTCTTTGACTTCTGACCCCTCTTTGACTGCACTATCTCTGCATCCTTTGCTTTTGCTTTCCCTTTCCCTCTCCCCTTTCCTGCCTTAGTGGTAACTTTATCAAAGGCAGGGGGGAGTTCTGCTATATCTTCAACATCTGCCACTGCCACTGTTGTTGCCCTCCCTTCTATATCTTTTTTCTCTTGTAATCTTTTGGCAGCATGGAGGTGAACCGCAAGGTGATCAATTGAACATGCAGTCCTGCATTGTTCACGAATTTCAGGGGGGATTGATGTGGAAATCCTGTAGTGGTTGTGCAGCATATGAGTGTTCAGGACATAGGCATTGACTGGTGTATGATGGAGAACTGTCTTTGTCTTGTGACTCTGCATGCGCTCCTGTTGCTCATGTACAACTTGCAGTTGATTGCATTTTGCACTGCTACAGTCATGTTGGATATTGACATTACAAAGTATATTCTGGAAAATCTCTTCAGATCAATGAAGTGGGAGCAGTAGTAAGAAATCATACATTGGGTCCAATGACTGTATTATTTTCTGGATCTGATAATTTCATGCATGGTACATGGAGTTCTGGATGTAGATCAGGTAAAAAATGGAGATGTGTGATGAGAATGTGAGAGGCAATTCGGGAGTTAGCTGGAATAAGAATTTCTTTGATTTTTCCAATGGAAAGCTGTCAAAAAGGGTAGTATCAGTATGGTGCAATGGGAAGAGTGAGAGATATATCTTCACTGAATTTTCATCCTGAAAAATAACATGCCCACCAATCTTTGCATTATCACCATCAACAGTCACAAAGGTCCTTCCCTTATAATACAAATTATTTGTATTATTGTTGGTGCTTAGCTGATGAATGATGGTGGCAGACATGGTTTTATGCCATTCTACAGGTGGCACCACTTCAAATCCTTTGGTCTGGCCTTGGGTTGGTAGATGGGATGCACCTATTTAAAACTCATGTTAGTCATTCCAGAGTGGTACTGCTCTATCAGAATTTACCAATTTCTTTATGGTTAATGGTTGGAAGGCCAATCAGATGTCGCTGATCAGGATGGGTCTCCATATATGCAGAAATGTCACTGCCTGCCTTGTGCAGCTTGTGAGTCTTTGGATCATGCCAGAAGCCACCACTGACAATGTGTTTGACAACATCTTGTTCAGCAAAGACTTGGTGTGTGTCTTGACTTGGAGCTTGACGATTACTATGTATTGCAGTCAACCGAAAAACATGATTGAAGGATTCAAAGCGTTCAGTTGAGAAAAGGATTGCAGGTCCAAATCACCGAATAAACATTGGTAAATGGAGGAGAAAATGAAACTTGGGTTTTGTTAATAGAATACTGGGAGCACATTGAGCAGTGATGCTCAGAAAGTCATCAATTGTCCTTGATAAATTTGCCTATGACTAAACTTCAGAAATACTAGTATAATGATACTAAAGGATTGCATACCAAATACTCTTCAATGTTGTCAATTTTTGTATGCCAGAGCAAAACTGCAAGTTCTCCCATGACAGTCCACCCATCAAGAACTGTCTGTGGTACAAGGTCATATATTAAATAAGGCATGACCTGTGCAAGGCTTTTGAAGTGCTTGCCAATGAGACTTCCTTTAAACTGAACAATGTAGTCAGCACCCAGAGTTGGTGAATTGAGTCCATCTGTATTAATGGACTCAAGGCGACTCTGAAATGTGCCAAGTAGATGGGCTTTGTCCAGAATATACACAGTTTGCCCCCAGTAGTAT
>JAYMGJ010000204.1:0-183817 GCA_037178675.1 Scleroderma bovista | reverse complement strand
TAACACGTGGGCTTCTTGCATCAAAGTTTGCTTTTCTTTCACCAAGGCCTGACGAAGGCCATTGAGTTTCTGAATCTGGCCATCGATCCCTTGGATTTCAGCCTCTAATGCAGACATGCGAGAGTTAAGATCATGTCTACGCATATTATATGATGGCTTGGCCGGAGCATTGGACGGGCCTGCTATGGGAGTCTTCGCGTTCTTATACTCCACGAGTGACATTTCAAGGATATTATCCATCTGGAACAAAGAATGTTCACTGGTGCATGTATGGGATAGTGACAAACAACATACATCCTCAGATTCGACATGATCTGAATGATAAAACATATACTGGGATGTGATTGAATGATAGGTCGCCGGTCGCCACTGGAAAACGCGTCCGCGTTGCCACTACTGCGATATTCTGCACGTGACAGACAGGCACGTGATGAGCTCACACCTCGAGTCCCACTCGTCATTTTCAGTCTCCTAGCGATCGACGATGGACGCAGAGCAGACAGCAGACAATGCTGGGCAAGGTCCACCCACAACTGTGATGGATGTGGACAATTCTCCACCTCCAGAAACAAAGCTGCAAGTCACTGCTACGGTCGAACACCTCCCACCGGAAGCCACTACATCCACCAACGGAGGAGAGACCGCAAACCCAGAACCCATTGTCCAAGATGACAAAGCCATGCCTGCGCCAGATAGGCCATTGGACCCAGCCAAGGATGTGCCGATGGACGTAACGGAGAATGCAGACATGAAGCAAGTGCTGCAAGTGCCTCCCTACGCGGCTCCAAGCGAGCCTGCATCCAACGATCCTACCTCACAACCCGACCCTTCTAGGCGAGAGGCAAGCATGCCTGCAGTACAACCACAAACAGGCTCTACATCTCGTCCACCCTCTCCCGTTCCCCCTGCTCCTGACCCTTCTGCAACTGCCTCAGCTTCATATCTGCGTCTCCCACCTGTCTCTTACACTGAAGCACAATCAGTCGACCGCCCGCTCAACGTATCCGACGCTCTCAGCTACCTTGACGCCGTTAAAACCCAATTCCAGGACCAGCCTGAAGTGTACAACCATTTCTTGGATATCATGAAAGACTTCAAGAGTCAATTGTAGGCTTTCGTTCCTCTTCACTCGCACTACATCAACTCATCTTCGCCCAAGAATCGATACCCCCGGTGTTATCAGACGGGTATCACAGTTGTTCAGTGGTCATCCAGCGCTTATCCAAGGATTCAACACGTTCTTGCCTGTTGGCTATCGTATCGAGTGTTCCTCCGATCCCCAACAGTCGACATTTATTACCGTAACAACACCATCTGGGACTGTCTTCCAATCCACCCATGAAGACCTGCCTGGTTCGAGTGGGACCTCCCAGTGGTCGATCTTGCCCCATTTCGATGGTCCAGGCGAGAGTAGTAGCACAGGAGTCCCTCAGTCCCTCCCTGCAGATCCGGTCACCTATGGTTTAAATCTGGACACCATCTCTATCGAGCCTGCCGTACAATATGTGCAGAAGATCAAACAACGTTGCGACGAAGCGACTTACCGTCGCTTCCTGGAGATCTTGGGGAGGTACCATAACATGGCTGACGCGGTTGATGAAGTGAGCTTGCGATTCTTAGTTCCCCTTACAGTTGCCTTCATTTTTGTCTCGATCTAGCGGGAGGTCTCCGCTGAAATTGCTAGGCTCTTCAAAGATGACCCGGATCTACGGTCTGACTTCCGAATATTCATGCCCGAGAAGAACCAGACACTCTTTGACGAGGTCGAGGAAAACTCCCTTACCGTCCCGTCCGAGAGGCGGACGAGATCAAGTACTCCTCTAGACGGAAGGCCCACGAGACGCAAGTCAGATATATCCTTGTCCACTGTGGCAGAAGTCGCGATGGTCCCTCAAAAGAGGAAGCGCAAGGCTAACGAACGAGATCGCGAGAAGGATCTCCCGAAATCGACCAGCTTCCAAAGGGTAAGGTAGCCTTGCGACTTATCCATGGTGACCACTCGACTTATGGTTGGCAAAGCCAAAGCAGATGAATCCGAATGGTTTTGAGCGCATGGGATCTCCATCGTATTCCGTCCACCCACCGTACAATGCACCTTCTAGTGTTGGTCTGGACGAGACTCACTTCTTTGATCGCGTCAAACGCGCCATCAACAATCGTGATGTATTCAACGAGTTCCTGAAACTCGTCAACCTCTTCACGCAAGAGCTCATTGATACCGCTCGACTTGTCCGCGAAGCTCGCAATTTTCTTGGAGATGGTGAGCTGATGCATCAGTTCCGTGAGATTTTGTGTTGGAACGAACGTCGAGAGAGGGAGAGATGGATACTGGAGGAGCAACAGCAGCAGCAGGCATGGGCCAGGGCACAGGGGCAAAGCGTCTTCAATATGCCGCTCAGACCCGGCCGTATCAATACTGGTTTACAACAAGGAAGCTATCGGAGGATGCCAGCAAGCGTTGGTATTTTGCTTTTCAGATATGATATTCCCTTGATGCAGCTGATGTTATATTATTTATAGGAGGCGACCGTCTCATGTTCTGGTCGGGATGAGATGTGCAAGTCGGTGTTGAACGATGAATGGGTTTCACATCCAACGTGGTCTAGCGAGGACTCGGGATTTGTTGCCCACAAGAAGAACGTCTACGAAGAAGCTTTGCATCGTAGCGAGGAGGAACGCCACGAATATGATTTCCATATCGAAGCGATAGTGCGAACTATTGCCATATTGGAACCGATCAACAATAAGATCGCGCAGCTCAACATGGAGGAACGTGCCGTGTTCAAGTTAAAGCCCAATCTTGGCGGTTCAGGAAAGAGCATTCACCAGCGAATCATAAAGAAGATATATGGCCGGGAAGCTGGTCTGGAGGTGCTTCAGGCTATGCAGGAGACACCAGCGTTAGCTATACCCATAGTTCTGATACGCCTGAAAGAGAAGGAAGAGGTCTGGAAGCGTGCCCAGAGGGAGTGGAACAAGGTTTGGCGTACAGTGGATGCTCGGAATTACCTCAAAAGTCTCGACCATCAAGCTATCAACTTCAAGACAGCAGACAAGAAAGCCGTCACAGCAAAGGCATTTATTAGCCAAATCGAGGCCGCGAGAGACGAGCAGATGGACAAGCGAGCGTCGTATATCGACCCTCTTTTTGCGCGCACGCGTCCGAAGCATCAGTTGGCGTTCGAGATTGAAGATATGGCGGTCTTGCAAGATGGTATCAAGATTACGCTGTCGCTGTTGGACCGCATGCATGGCCAGATCAACGTTATCGATCGTAAGAAAATCGAAGGATTCCTGCGCAGCTTCGTGCCCCTATTTTTTGCTAGTGACTTTGAAATCTTTAACCATACATTTCTTACCTCCCAAGACTGTGGCGACATCGAGACAGCGGACGACATGAGCAGTGTCGCTGATGATGCTGACACTGCGAGTGCGGTCAGTTCTAACTCCCGTGCCGGGGGTAGAAGTAACCGGAAAGGTGGTGCTACATCTTCTGGTGATCTTCGGAAGAAGTTGCTCAAGAGTGAGCAAGCCAAATCTTCGAACCGGAAGTCCCGTGGGCAGGGCGGTCACTCGCCGGCACCTTCAAGACCCGTTTCTCCAGGGCCATCAGACGCAATGCCTGCCGATGGAGACACGGCCGAAGGAGAGTCATCTACACATTCGCGGCCCGCCTCGAAGAAGCACGTTTTTTTCTGCAATAACCTTTGCTATGTGCTATTACGCCTTTTGGAGGTTCGTTTGATGTGTTTCCATGCCATACAATGCAAGCTCACTTTACTTATATAGGTAGTGTACTCGCGGCTCGCCCATTTCAAGAACCTTGCTGCGTCGATGGCCAATGAACCATCGAGGGTCATCCAAGGGAAGATGCCATCCATGGCCAATATCGCCAAACTAGATGAACGTGCTGCTCACGCAGAACATTTTTACGATCTGATGCTCGAGTCCTGCGAGAGATTATTTGACAATGAAATTGAGCAGCATGTCTTTGAGGAGGAAATGCGATATATGTTTGGTGTCAAGGTTTGTGGTTCATGATTGGTATTACGGCCCTTATTCATCTTTCAACGTCATTAGCAAGCATACCGAATATTTACGATCGATAAATTGCTCGGGGCATTAATCAAACAGGTTAGTTTTTGATCTGTCTGTAAAGGTGACCGCCACGAAATACCCTCGTGTAGGTCCAACTAGTACTCTCGGACCCACGCAGCCAAGAGCTTTTGGAACTCTTGAAGCGAGATAGAGCGCTGTCATTCCCTACGAATCAAGATCAGCTAAACAGTCGTCGCTCAGTTGAGAACATAATGGGTCCTGACGAAAATGTGTATAAAATCGACTGGGTATCTATTCCTTGTTTGGACATTGAGCTTTGCGTGACGGTTTAATTGGCACAGATCCAATCTACGAAAACGATGACCATCCAATTACTGGGCAAGGATGACTCGACGACGTACGACGCCGAGATTCTAGCTGGGCGGTGGCAATCGTATATTGATTCGTATGTCTCTGTGAGTGCTATACTCGTCTCTTCCCCTGATGGGTCGTGCTAATGGTTTGTTAAGGAAAACACGACCCACGGACTTCTTCCTGAACGTCTAAAGCGGCCGTTCCTAAGAAAGTTTGTACTCGTCCCTTTTCTTTCAGTCGTAGGTGTTGAGTTCACACTTGCAGAAATCTACCTCGGGACACGGAGAAAGTAGCACCATGCCTAACAGCGCGGGGGGCACTGGAAATCCGAGTGTGTGTTCGCACGTACCGTGTCTTCTACGTTCCAGGCACGGAGGATGTCTTGTACCGAACACACTTGGATGCAGAGGTGAGTGATTTAGAGGGTAAGGTGAGTGTGGCGAAGGAGAGGCGGGAGCGGTGGTTGGACAAGGCAAAGTCTGGCGGGGAGTGGCTGCGAAAGCGAGCACGGACGCAAACACCGGTACCTTTTTAGATGCTACTTGACTCTACTCATCTCTCTATTGTTGCTTTTATTAGGAAGCTTTATGATAGACGTACATGAATATTGCCTCCCCGAATGGTGGATTGACTGACTACGCTATCACATAAATACCTCGTCAGCTAAGACTATGAGGAATGGCAGCGAGAAGTAAACTAGATAATATGGAATGTCTGGGTGGGTGTACCTGGAAGAGATTGATGCGAATCGCACTCGTGTTTTCCTCAAATCCTTCAAGACTCTAGAAGTTGAACTGAGTAACTGATTCTTGGGTCATGTTACATTACCTGGTCTCTTACTGCTCTACGATTCCGAAGTCCAGCACCTGGTACACAAGCAAAAAAGGAGGGCTTCTCACAGGCTATTTCCAACCATAAAAATGGCGACTATCAGTGGGATGATGACGCTCAATTTTTACCGGATGCGACGATGGCGTTATCCTGACGAATGATAACACCACTCACTCCGACTGGTGCTTGAAGTTGAAGGTCATGTTCCAATCCTTCTCGTCATGCGGAAGGACATACCATGACACCCAATGGCACTGGCAGATTCTATGCAGGTCCCATCGAGCTCATGCCAGACATGTGGATCGTGATCATGGGCTACTTGTCCACACCTGACCTTGTCGTGCTGGGTAAGGTGATTTGGTTTATCGCAACTCCGAGGTTGTCCAAAGCCGTATGCTCACCGTGTCTAGACTTGCACCACGCTGCGACGCTACTCACAGCTCCGACATGTCTGGTTCAATGCTCTCCGGAAACATAGGTTTTTGTCTGCAAGTTATCCCCACCTGCTGAACGCTCCGACAGAAGTCATCCGCAGACAACTAATAACCACTGCATATCTGGATGCTGCATACAGTCAACCTTCCCTAGTTCCTATTCAAACTTATTCCTTTCCACTTGAGTTTCAAGGCATGTTCCAAGGACTACGGTGGCTACCTGGAGGCGACTGGCTTGTGTTACTTTTTCACAGTAGAACACTAAACCCCGAGCGTCATTCAAACCTCTGGCTCTTCAAACCTGACATCACCAAGGGTGCATCTACGTCTGTACCCCCCACTGTTTCTGTGTCATTGCAGAGCGAGTGGTGTTGGTTGCCTATCACTGAACAAGATGGCCCATACCTCTCCTCCCGTGGCGACAATCTCTTGTTATTGCATACTTACACACAAAATATGTACGTTTGTCCATTCTGCTTCCCGTGCGGAAATTCTTCAGGCTAATGCGATGTCACTATCTTTTTCTACATAGATGCACATTTGGGATTTGCACCCTCAACACAACAAAGCCTTCTGTCAATGTGAAGTTGACGGTCCAGACTAGCGTATTCATCCGCAACTATGTGGCTGCGGGGGACTATTTTGTTTACGGGTGGACTGTGACTAAACCAGACGGATCGGAACGAAGGCACCTAGTGCGCATCATGAAGCTGAACGAAGATTATTCTGGGTTTTCGCAGGATGTAACGGTAGAAGTCGATTGTCCTTCAGGGCATAGTGGTAAATTACGAGTATGTGGTCGCAACTGATCTTTTCCATTCCCACTAAGCCATTAATCTGACCTTTGTAGATAAAATATGATTTGCGACTGGCAGGGGAAGTGCCGCGATTGCTCCTCGTCAGTGCGCGCTTGATGGCAGCGTACAATATTCCAAATAACAGCTCTGCATCGACGTCGGATAGCGCACTTCGCCTGCCGTCGGTATGGAAGCATGTGCCTGAAGAGGGTCATTTATCTTTTGGCAGAATTCTACGCGTCTTTACAGAAGGAGCCATTGTCACCCTTCGCGACGGCAAGACTAGGTATACTGTTCCGGATATCCATTCTAAGAACAGGCAGATGAATTCACGGACTACTGCGGTATATTCGGTGAATTGCTTTAGACCATTCTTTGGTGTGTATCTTCAATGCTCATATGACCTTCCTTTGCAGTTCTTGCAACACAAACGAGAGAACTTGTCGTGGCCAGCAGTGTTTGATTCGCAACGAGCATTTTGGCCCATCAGGATCTCTTTGCCCAGTTCAAGAAGTTCAGAGCAAACGTCACCCTGTCGCACCGATCCTCCCTCCGCGAGCACGGGTATGCGCACGACGATCGAAACGGCACTGATTCTGCCACAATATAATGAATCCGGTGGTGAATGTGTCATCCAACGGTTACCCATTGACTACGAAAGCTCGACAGAGGAACACTCGCACTTGTCTTCACCACCAGATCACCAGACAAATGCACGCGCGATAAGGAAACCTATTACAGCTATTGTGCAGGACTGGGATGAGTTGTCGGGAAGGCTTTGCGTGAGGCATGTGAGGGGTGTGAATTATACTCGCGGCCAGGGATTGGTACAGACATCCGTGAGGATCGTAGTGATATACATGGTGTAGAATCGGTCCACCGGTCATGCACTTCGATTCACTCTATTTACTATATTTCTGTACTCTCGCAGTGAAACGGTTGATCGATTCTAATATCTTACGTAGGTGGTCTGTCCATGGGCACGGATTCACATGGCTCAGCTAGAATTGCGAAAGAATAACGTATTTGTAAGTAAGGTAGTACACTACTTGAATTCTTTATCTCACATGTACACGTCGGCACAGTTGCTGAATCTGTAGATTCTAGTGTTGTTCATATAAAGGTGCAAAGGACCATCACAGAGAACATACATATTCAACTAATTGCAGATGGCAAATCCATCACGGGTCCTTCACGCACATACGACGACGGGGGTTGGTTCAGCATCCTCGCGCAAAGTCAGGTTGTCAAACGCATCCTCGAAGTTGCCATCATGCCCCTTCTCTGACTCATTGTGCTGGCTCGGAACCTGACTCATCGTCAGGCAAGTCATCTTCAAAGTCAAGCTGCACAAAGTAAAGTACCAATTAAGTCTGGCATCAGTATCTGCGAGAGAAAGACGCACTGGATCATAAATAACTCTGATTATGAGGCTGCAGCTCGGACATGTCGCGATCTCCTCATAATTTGCGAGCTGCTTCCGAGAAATTTCGAAGCGGTCTCCGCATGGACAAGGGTAGTGGTACACACCCTTTACTTCGTCCCAAGTCATGTCCTCGATCTCAATCTCGTCATAGTACGCTCCCATGATCGGATTGTCGATAGTAGATGTGTGTCGAATTCTCAATTTGCTGACAAATATCTTGGTTACATATAATACACAGCCACTCTTCCAGCTTCATTGAATTACTCCAGACGACATTATCACTTAGTAGGCAGCCCTGAGAGTTCAAGGAAGAGAAGTCATCCCTTCATCCCTTCTATCAATCAGTTAGCTCAGCACGTACCACGTCGTTATGTGATGGTACTGTGTAATAACGCGTAACGCTTCCTGGGTGCTTAACCGCAGTTGAAGCAAGGCGATAGCATGATGGCACCGTACCGACGATGAGTCATCTGTCCAACTTTCTGTCATTTCTGAATCACCTTTTCGTTCCTCTTGTTGATTCTGGTACATATGCTTTCCGTTCCAGCTGACAGTGACACCTACCCGTATGACCGTGACCTGTCAGGTTGCGACATTCGTAATTGTCGTAACCCAGTGTCATATCAGTCATTTTTCCAGTGGACAAACCGTATCGATGCCCGGCGTAGGCAGTCGAAACGAATCCAAATGGCGCCAAGACCTGACTACATCTTGTCATTCTCCCCTAGGGGCTATCAATTTTACACACGCCGTCCAGGGGGTTCTCGCGCTAGCCCCGGATATGTCTCCCTGATATTACCAGATGCGCCTTTGGTACTCTTGGTCGTCCCTTCATCTCCCAGCTTGACATAATGGTGGCTGCTGGATGAGATGGAAAGCATGATTCAGGATTACATGCAGCCGTCGCCCTATAAAGGTGTAGCATTGTCACCCATGGGTACCTTGGACAGAATGGTGCCTCCTGAGCGTACTCCTAACGTCTCTCTCACCTCCAAGGATACTCTAGATGATCCTTCTCCGCCGACTTCTCCCACTGACGTCGAATACGAGATACGCGATGGCGGACGGGAAGCATGGTGTGCAGCACTTGGGTCGTAAGCATGTAGCTATTTTGGCGACTCTTCTTTATACTATCCGTTACCCCTATAGATTTTTGGCGCAGTTCTGCGGATTTGGGTGAGCCAATGCTTGAATATGGTTTGTCGCTAACTAAACATAACAACAGATACTCGTTCGCCTTTGGCGTATACCAGGGTGTGTAGCTTCTCTTCGCTATATAAAGGATACTTCATGGGAATTTTTATTTACTGTCCGTTAGATTACTATTCGCGGCACTACATATCTGAGGAGAGCCCGTCGGCAATTTCGTTTGTCTTTTTGCATTTTCTCAGAATGTTTTAACTCATCCATTCTCTTCCAAGGTGGATTGGGGGTTTAAGCGCTTACCTGGTGTCCTCTATTGGTCTCATATGTGGGCCACTCCACGATCGTGGATATTTGTGAGTCACCAATTTCCGACACCTGGAAAAATGGCTGGACTATATGCAAGTTACCCTATTTTCATCGGTGGTGCCGTTTTGCAATGCTTCTCGCTCTTCATGCTGTCGCTTGTTCAGCCAGGTAGTTACTATCAGGTTTGTTCATGTCCAATAGCTGCATCTGGTTTTCTTACAAGATATAGATATTCCTCGCTCAAGGAATTGGTTCTGGCCTTGCGCAAGGGGTAATGTATGTGCCCAGCTATGCGATCCTCACCCAGCACTTTAGGAGACGGCGAGCACTTGTAATGTCCGTAGTTGCTTCTGGAGCCTCCCTTGGTGGCATCGTGCATACACTCATGTTGAATAAACTGATAAACGGCCCCATCGGCTTCAAGACAGGCGTGCGCATAAGCGCAGGATTCGTGACGGTGCTCTTGTTTTGTTCTTGCCTCCTTATACGCACTCGATATGGATCACACCCTCATGTTCCGTCGATTGGAATATGGAAAACATTTACGAAGTGCATGTTTGAGCTACCGTTTCTTTTGATGGTTGGAGGGTGAGAACCTTTGTCCCTCGCAGTTCTCACCTACTGAGTTCAGTAACATTTGAAGATTTCTACTTTTTCAGACGGCATTCTTATATCCATTTTATTACTTCCAAGTGGACGCCATCCAGCACGGTCTGGGTTTCTCATTTTCTTTTTACTCTGTGAGCGAAAACCTACTTATTTATAACCTTCTTTTTGACAAATCAAACAAAGTTGGTCATTATGAATGCGGGAAGTTTCTGGGGAAGGATGTCTTCTGCCTTTCTCACCCCTTTCGTCGGGGTCCCTGATTTGACCATCCTGTCTACTGTCGCATGTGCTGCGCTACTTGTAGGAATGATTTGGCTTAGCAGCGTCGCAAGTTTTGTTGTTCTCGGATTTCTGTATGGCGCCTTCTCGGGGATGAGTATGTTTCCATTCTCATCTTTGGTATGAAATTGGTTGAATTAGCGAGCCCAGATATTGCGATGATGGCGCCGTTCATGGCTCTTCTCACCGTAAATCAGTCCGAGCTTGGGTAAGTCAGCTTGACGCTGCCAGATGCTGTATACCATTCTAAACTTCTATAATTTAGCATGCGCATGGGTGTTTCATTCTTCATCACAGGTATGTGTACCACTCACTCATTTTTGTTAGAGGAGTCTAATGTTGGAAATAATATTCGCACCAGGAATTGGCTGTCTAGTCGGTAAGTGATGGCATTTCTTCATGCGTATTCCGATGAAAGAATTCTTAAAGGGCCGCCAATATCTGGTGCACTACTGACTGATCGCTATCTCTGGTGGGTACCTGTGTTGTTCTGTTCGGTGAGCCCTGCAGTGATGCTGTGACTTGTAAAATGCAAATATTGATGAAGAGGCTTATCTATGTAGATTGTTGCGTTCACCGGAGGGCTTCTGTTCCTTGTTTTGCGTATGATGCTCACTCGCCGCGCCAAGAACTCAAACCAGAATACCCCCGGCTGACCCAGGTGAGGATACAGTAATGACAAGTGTCGTATCACGAAGAACAAGAGGTCTATGGTGAAATATACCGCGGGCCATGAAAGCTACCTGACGATTTTTTTGGGCAGTACATAGATATTCCCGAGTTGCAAGTCCGTCTTAGTTGTACTGTTCTGTTTCTTTGTATATTTGTACTTGGTAGTGTAATCAAGAAGCCTAAAACATTGACCACCACAAGACCACCGTGTCACTGTGTTCCGCCATCGTCTAAGACTCCACTTGCAAGGAATATCACAGTGTGCGCCATGATTGTGTCCATCTCATGTCATGTGATTGGCCCTGCCTTTGTATCATTGGTCTCATCTGCGGGCTCTGGTGCAAGCGACGAGCGACCTTTTCTCAGCAGTGCCGCATGTGGGGGAGGCCCTCTGCAATGTTGCTCGTCGCCTCTTCTGTGATGATGCGGATATCTGGCCGCAGGTCCACTCCATGTATTATCTTGGGGTCTTACCGTCACTTGCTGTGATTTGCCGCTCTCGCAATTTTAGTGTGTCTGAAAAGGTTCTTATCAGAGTCGCGCAAGCCTGGCACACTCATTCCATCCGTCTCGCTATTCATCTTTGGGCAGAGTTTAAACGTCGTCTGCGTAGTCGATCATTTCACTTGCCTTGTACTGTTCCGCTTGTAGACTTGCCTGAGCATCTGTCTTATCTGCTGTAGTGTAGTCTGTTTGCTGTCTGTGCTGTCTCTGTCTTTTCGTGGGTTTCTTTACTCTTTGTTACTTTTAGTGCCAGCGAGGTCTTGTTTGGCCTGAGCTTTGTATAGCGTAGTCGGCCGTATTTTTATTTCATTTCATTGCCAACGCCGAAGGAGTGTTTTGAACCAAATCTAGGTACTTGCTATCACTCAGTCATTGATGGCTCGGTAGCAATTGTTCAAGAGAAAGGTCGTCACGAGGGTAATTTCATGAGGTAGTAGCTACAATAAGTACGTATAAGGAAGAGTCGATCGAAGCTGGATGGGCTTGTATAATGGCTACACAGTTTGAATGTGGGGAAGAAAAAGGACATACGAGTTGTCTTGCAAATGGAGGGAAGCAAATTGTAATAAATATCCTACGGACAGGGCCGTGAAAATGCGTCTGAAGCTGGAGGCGAGGGGAAAGGCAAAAAGGAAAACAAAGCAAAGGGTTATTAGCAAGAATGTCGAAGAAATAGCGTATGAGACGAGTATCAAACAAGTGGTCCATTTTCAGTGATTCGTTAAGAGATGGTGTGGCTCCTTCTATCCGTCTAACTGTCAAGCAGTCGTTTATGCGCGGATGAACATCTCCACAGGGATGGGTTTCCGCCTCAGCCCGCTTCCTGGGCTGCCGTTCGACTCGCAGCTGTCGCACTCAGACCAATGACTTGTTCCTGAAGATGATGTCGATGAACGAGAACCGCGCCTACGAACATGACGTCCAGGAGTGCTTGGAGGAGAAGATGTAGCAAGAAATGTGTAGGAGTGCATGTCAGGGACCTTGGACGGCGAGCGGATGTGCATGCGCGACCGTGAAGAGTGGGATGCTGGCGTTGAGGCAGAAGTAGACCTATTGTGAGAATTGGAGCTTGCCACCTTCCAGGCACGTCCGCCAAAGACAGTTTTAAGGGGGCTCAGCAGGGCCGTTGGCCCCGTGCGGGCGGGTTCCACACAGAGCGAACCAAGCGTGCTGGTCGACCAGCGGCTACGCAAAGCAGGGCTTGGGCTGCTCTCGTATTCGTCATTGTGCTCGTGTGAAGAAGTCGATGGAGTACTCGGGAATGAGAATGGGGAGATTGGAGTACGGGGCTCTGACAAGGAGGAGGATGAATAAGAATCAGTGGATGAGCGGGGTGCATCCGAATCGATGCTCTTGCGCGGTGGAGAAGCGACACCGTACATGGCATCAAGCGGCGTTTCCAGATTAGCAGCAGAAAAATTTGTTGTGCTCGTGTGGGCTGAAGACGCGACAGACGACTGGGAGTAGACGACGACGTCCTCTTCTTCGTCATCAAACCAGACTTGGTCGATACCGGGTGCTGCGGCATCCAGGTCATCCACCAAGTCGGTGCCACCAATATCTGCAGGGATGGCCATGCGCGGCGGTGGGCGAGACTTGACTAGTGGCGGCGGCGGCGGAGGATGTTTTGGCAGTGATGGGGCATTTCGCTTGCGGCGGACAAAAGAACTTTGTGCAGTTGTTTGTACAAGAGGAAAAGTCGGCACGGAAGGGAAGGTGGAGAGCGGTGGAGTTGGGAGGGGAGGGGAGGGGAGTGGCTTTGAAAATCTGCTCCGAGCACGGGGTTTGATATCAGCGATCAGTGATGACGCTTCAGTGGACATGATGATAGAGTCGGGGCGAGATGTTTTAGAAGGAGACGAGCCATCCGAGTAAAATGAAATGAAGTCTTGGAATTCGCGTGCGTAGAAGTCGTGATCATCTTCTTTGAAGTCCTGGGACTTTTGGCACGATTCGGGGAGTTTGATGGAGGAAATTTCGGGAAAAGAGGGCACATGAGGGGTGGCCTCCTGTTCAAGAGACGCGTCGAGGTTTTCATCGGCCAGACAGATGAATGAACGTGGCTTGTTGATGCAGAGTGGCCGGATGGTAACACGTCGTGGATGGACAAGCGGACCGGACGGGGTCAAACAGCTCTCGTCGTCGGACGCGCTAGGCGTCGTAGGTATCTCTTCACTGGAGGCACTGCCTGATGTAGAGGATGAAGCTGAGAGGGCTGGTGAGCCGGGAGCCTCATCGCTAAACAAGAGAAGTGCGTCGTCTATCGAGAAAGTGTAGGAAGAAAGTGTGACCCGTGGAGATGGGTTCGAGAATTGCGATGGTACCAGCACTGACAACGACGGGCGGGTCGGTGTTGGGGAGGGTGGAGGTGAGATTTCGAATTCATTCTCGGAGAGCTCTGGGATCATTTGCAGTGGAGGTGGTCTGGAGGTGGAAGGTTTTCTTGTGAGAGTGCGTGGGGAGCGTTTGAGAGAAGTACGAGTGGTTACTGGATTGAATGTGAGTTGAGGATGCTTGCGATGACATGAAACTTACAAGAACTCATGATCGGTCGTGTCGAGGCTAGAAGCAAGTGCTGTTGGGAGGGAGCAATGAGCGATGTGGCCAGGATATAAGAAGGGCCTTATAATAAGGGCCGTCGTCATTACAGGCTCAACAATGCTGGCTGCGTCGCCATTGTGCTCCCGTCCTTTTGTCGTCCATCCATTGTCCCTGCTCATACAACACTTACCTTATTTGGATGTCAATCATGCTGTGGCGCGGACTTGGAAATGTGGTACATTTACATAGTAGCACCTCCCTAACACTACCACTCGTCGTCGGTCCATCTTTTGTAAGGAGAATACACAGGTGTTACAAATGTCAATCCTATTTTTTTCCACTTTTCCCTCGTCGGCATTGATGCCACATATTTTGGCACCCGCTCCTCCGCTTGCCGGACAAACAGCCGTGGGATCCAACTCTCCTTTGCGATGTCCTCTTTAGCCCTTATCGCAATGTCGAGCAGCTCACCAATGTCACGCTCATCTGCTGGCTGCTTGCTCCGATACCAATGCTGCGGGGCTGCACCGTGGTGGTCCCATGCCTGCAGCTTCAAACACAACAACACGAGCAAAGGCGCGACTGGAACCCCTTGAATGTCTCGAATTCTCGACGATGGCACATCAGGGATGTTCAGTGTGCCACGCGGCAATATGTCAACCTTGCAACTTCGAGACGTCAAAGAATTTTGGCTGCCCAATCTGAACCACAGCACCCTGTACGGCGCACTGCGGTTTTTTGGATAGACAAGATAGAAGCGCGAATCCGCTCGTACAAGGCGACGTTTGACGCTCTCCTGGTCTTCGTCTGTCATTACTGCCATGTCGATATCCTGATGTATGCACCGAGGTGAGCGATCTATCTTCTTGCACTCCCATTATGACTCACATTCGGCAGTCGAGTTGTTCCATATGCTGAACATGCTACCCCCCCTACAAGGAAACAAGGCATCCCGCAGGACTCGAGGATTTTAGCTGTCACTTTGGCCACATCATACAGCTCTGTGCGAGTGAGTGGGCTTGACATCTTGCGATACTCCAACTGATGGGTTTCAAGCTCAAACCACGAGCAAGCCTCAGTATTTAGGGTAAACCACATTGATGCTGTGGCAATAATGGATACAACTCGAGGACCGGAAACTTACTTCCCTCGTGGACGGAGTCGGAAGGCCATATTTCATATTCTGCTACGCATCCCTCGCACCAGCTACTCCCAGTTCCATGAGCCTTCTGTTGGTTGCATGAGAGTACGGCTGATCATACAATGGTTTTTTGTTGTTTTGTTGGTGGTGCCCAACCCAACATGGACTGTATACAAGATTGGTGTGCTATAAATGGAGAAACCTGTGCACAACTCCATCTAGCACCAGTGCCTCTTGAAGAAGCTTACTAACTTGATATACGAACACGTGTAGCGAACATGAGGTATGTCATAACCCCAGTATTCCCCCTATCACTGATTCTTATCAGAGTGTTCTATCAGTGAAGCAGATTTATCTAAGATAGGAAACAGCATTCTTGATACTGGCGGAGTATGGGCAATGCCACTGAAAACAGCACATACCAAGACCACACCCGGAATCCTTCTGACTCTAACGATGAACTTGCCGACAGCCACTCGTCAAGCCTATTGCACAGCAAAGCAGTCACGCGAACGGGATGGCTAGCCGGCATGCGTGATTCTTTGAAGACTAACTTATTAACATGTGACTAGACTAAGACATGGGATCATGTGAGTAAAAGGTACCTACGATGTGGTATAAAAACGGACAGTATCCACTTCGTTGCACCCCATTCCTTGTACTCATCCGAATGACTACTCGATGACTGCTGCTTTGCTCACCCTGTGTCTCAGCGTGCCGAGACATATATTTTCCCTCGATGCTCAAAGACAGCTTAATCGTCCCTCGAACATAATCTGGACTGGACCCATGATGGAAATTATTATTCGCGATCTATTTCTTAATCTTAAACAATATCTCGGCTTCCAGGCTTGCAATGCGAACAAGGTCACCAGCTGAGTAAGTCAGTTTGTGTTATTTTTCCGAGTACTACTTGATTACTGTTGTCAATGCAAATTATACAGAGTATCTGGGGTCTTCATGGTTCGGCCCTCGACCTAGTTCATCGAATGAAGCTATCAGTTGATATATCCAGTAGTCAATCTACATGGGCGAGTTCCATTAACGAAGCCCAGCGCTTGTCTTGCGACAGTGACTCGACATAGAAATTGTCACTTCAACAACTACAGGTAACGTTTCTCCCTCCTTTCACACAAGTGCCTACTAGTTAACAATGGTCTATTCTTGCACTGTTCTCTTGAGAGGGAAGTATTATGGCAGACTCCTGGCGCAGCAACGTTCCGATATCCCTTCCGATGCTTATATAAATGGCGCCATACCGACTCTTGGTGACGCGGCTGGGTTGGTGATTCCAAAAGAAGTCTGACCTCAGCGTCCAAACTTGTGGACAAACGTTGGTGCACTTTAAGCCTTCCAGGGCGTAGGTTCCGACGTCTAAGAAGGTAGAGATGACAGAGGCTCCAACAGGTTATCCATCAACCTATCTATGACATCCGCTACTTGCGATTGTTTCTCATCAATTCCACTGGCATCAGGAACAAATATTTAAAATTTGTAGAAGACCTCTGTCGTGCTCCTGCCAAATGGCTGTTATGTATCAACCATAATTTTGTCATATGCCAAACTATGAGGATTTGTGGTGCGTTGGATGTTTCTTTGACTAATGATGCGTTAGAGTTTGACTGCTACCTGCTACCATTCTCAGGCATATGGCAAGATGTAAGGGTGCAATGTCCAATGTCCATTTGCAGCATGGTAGATCTATGCGCATCAACGGGCATCTCTGTGGAAGAGATGGAATTCACGAAGCCAACATCGTGATGCACGTATCGAATGATGGAGAAGCTCCTATAAAAGGGAACGACTGGCTATGTTCGAGAAAATCGGCCAAATGTACCAAGGTGCTCAGTGACTTGGCAAGGTATAATGCATAATTGCCTTCGAGGACCCACGTTGGATCCAGGATATAAGACTCCGGAGAAAGTCGTGGTCATGGGTGGTTTGTTGTTGGGCAGGTGGGAGACGCTGAGCGGGGTCGACTCCTGCCACACTGGCGTTGTCAACTCAGACGGCGCAAAATTGTTTGTTGGTGTCCGTCGCAGATATGGCCAAAACCATTAAATGGTCATCATGCTACGCCGAAGTGAGTTAGATTTTCCTTGTTCAGGGAACTTGTATGCTGTGCCAGTGCCACTGATGGTTTTAGAATTTCCGCAGCTTGGGCTATGAGTGAGTCGAAAGTTTTTCAAATTTACCAACCAAGGCTTCATTTTTTGGACTGCCCAGACACCTCCCAGTCTGAGTTAGTCTTGCCCGGTCCTGAGGACCGAAAGTCATGCTAGACGCCCTGCGGCCGTGCTATCGTAGCTCCCGCGTAACGATGGTGCCGCAAGGCGCATGGTTTCGGATCTTGTAATTGAGCTGACTTGCTAGGATCCACCGATTATGCAGAGCCACTGGTTGACTGGTGCGCCATCTTGCATGCAGTTGGAGAAAGTAACTTTGTTATCGCTAAGGCGTCTAGATTTGTTCTCATCGTTCAGGGTCACACAACCCGCTGAAGTACTTATAGCGGTAACTAAGGCACCAGTGAAGCTGATTCGGATGATGCAGTGCCACACAATTCCACTGCTTAAATCTTCCCACCTGTATTACACGAGAGGTTGCACTAATATTGCTTGCTACCCTTGGAGTACGGTGTTCATCTATTTCCCACTGCTCTCCCACTGTCGGATTCTAGGTTTGACAACTGGTTGAAGAGTATCCCCCTTTACACTAACCCTTCAAGATGGCAACGGCGTTACACAACACGCTACTAAACTTTTCGGAGATATAGATCTGGGCAAAGCATCTAGAATTATTGTACGTATTCTTGACGTTGTCTAGGCGAGTCCCCTGGACAGTCACAAAAATACGAAGCCGAAAAAGCGGGCATAGTGTGCTCCAGATCATCGTTCTCCATTGATAACCTAACTTATCAAACGCTCGGTCTTCCCAGCACCTTTGAAAATGGCGTTCTTTGTATCCATGGCTATCCGGGAATGTCATAATGAAGTGTTACGTTTGACATCGATAGATCAGAGATTGACGCGGTCGACATTCAATTGTCTGGGACCAGGACTAATTTAAAAGTGTATGATCTCATACCCATGCGACCTGGAGTTCAGAAAATGGCCTTTTGATTGTCTAGATACCCGCTAGAACTGATGATATCTAGTGCCACACGCATCAGCATCAGAAAGAAGGGAAGGAAATCTCTCCCAGCGCATACTTGGTCCAGACTCCGCTCTACTGGTGGAGGCTCCTCTGACGGCAAATAAACCAGAAGGCCTGAGATTTCAAGTTAACTCATTCACATAAGACTGCAGACTCGCCACGACTGGTCTCGGTATACTATAGTACATATACATACATATAGTATGTCCATGTGTGCTATCCCTATTTGATTCTCAGCGAGAGCGATTGCGATGTCAAACATGGGTGCCACGAACAGAATTCGAAGCCTTCCATGGGACTAGCAAAAACTCAGCATATCTGATGTCAAACCACTGTTTCGGCACCACACAATGATTGGTGGCCTTAGGCCACCTGCATCAAATCTCCAAGCAGTCATCCCTATCTGTACTAGCTATGCGGCGCCGTGGCGTTCAGGACCGCGCTGTCCCCATCAGCCTTGTCGTCGTACACGTCTAACTTTAATATCTCACTGAGTCGCATCAAAAGCGCCCGTACCTGCTTCGAATTCAGTCGATTTGCAAGAAAGATGCCGGCAGTTTACCTGTGAAGGTCTGATGCAGAAGCTATCCATTTAATGTGGGCACTACTGCAGTAAATATACTAATTCCGCCGAGGTTATCTTGGCTTATGTAATTACCACACCTTTTATGATACATAAAACCCAAAATAAATACCCATAAAACCTGCACGAACAGCTTCGAAGAAATCCAGATTTGACAGACTAGCAAACATAAATACAACAAATTTGGACAGAATATGCGAATGTACAGGGTACAGAAGAGAAAGAGACAGGAGAGGAAATCGTAACAGTTCAATGCGTGAATGTTTGAACAGCACTAATGGTGGGGGAAAGTATGTGCGTGGAACTGGGGCTTTTCCCAGCGACAATTTATAAACGGCACCATGTGTGTGACAGTAACAACGGGGAGATGGAGGTTGTCCACTGCATGATAGTACATTTTGGTGCAGAGTTTTCAGAGTGTAGTGAATGTGCCGAATGAACCCAACATGGGAGACAGGGAAGTTGGTGTCATAGTTGCTAGGTCTGCCTTTTCACTTCGCGGTTCTTTGGAGTGCGTAGTAGACGATTTGTTGTCCTCGCAGCCCTTTGATTTTAACTTCTGCGGGGAGTGACCGGCGATAAGTGAATTTCGCGGCAAAAAGGAACCGGGATAACGCATGCATGAGATGGACAGAACACTCGGGAGGCAAAAGTAAAGAATCGAGTGAGTGTGCAGAAAACGCCAAGAAAGATTGCAACTTGAGTGAATAGTTTTGCATGCTGTATGAAAAATCCAGAAGAATGAGTGGTGTAGCCGAGATGCGTCATGAGTGACATGGTGCGAGGTGTAACTTGGGCATGTCAGAGTAACAATCGGAGGAAACATGGGGGAAGAAATGGTGGTGCGGGGGTTGGTGAGAACGGGAAACAAGCCTCGGGAAACTCAAAGCGACCACGGTTTGCGGTTCATATCTCCATATCTCCACTTTCCCTCCCAGCCCCAATTGCTATCCCCCCCCGTATGCGACTCACACTACGACCGATCGTGGTTCTTTCCGGGGCACCTCTCTCACGTTGTCTCCCCCTCCTCTGTTCTTCCTCCTCGAACTCGAGTTCGACTTCCTTCAGACACTCCAGTCCCTCTCGATGATCCACTTTGTTGTATCCCGAGGCAGATCGCTGATGACGTGGTCTTGTTCGCTGCTGCATGTCCTCAATGTCCATGTCAACTGCTCCCCACTCGTACTGCCCTTCCAAGCAAGCATGTCCGTTAATCCCGTTTGGCCGGTTTACATCTCTGTCGACAGTAGCTGAGCGCGGATCCCCAGGCGACCTCTGCAGCGCGGCAAGCTCCTGTTCGAGCACGCGGTTCCGCTCTTCGAGGTCTCGGCCCCTCGAAGCCTGTACAGACACAAGCTGCTGAAGGTAGCGGATGTACTCCACGGACTGTCAAGATGCAAGCAAGGGTTAGAGTGCAGCCATGATGAACCGTCCAGACGTACCTTGCGCAAGATCATGCCCTTGTTCGCCTTGATGGTTGTCTGCTCCCCGCTTACAGTCGAAGTGGTGCCGTTCGTAGGGATAGTCCCATTGGCGAACGCTGACGATGATGACGTGTGGGTGCCGTTACCGTTTCCATTCACCGTGGCTGTAGATGCGTTCTGGCCTTGTAGTTGTCCTGACGCGGACTCAATGAGAATACGGGTCCAGCGAGGTACCAACGTAGAAACATACCCTCCTCTCCATCCTCTGTGGGATCCTTCTTCAATGTACCCACATCAACGCACTCTTCCGGCAGATCTGGCAAGCCGTCTATCCCGTCGGATGGAAGAACGTGCATCCCTGCAGTTTCCCGGACCGAGGTCAGATCAGTACGTAACCGTCGTCACCATCACGAAATGAGTGATCGACCATGGTAAGCGCCCAAACAACCACAAGTGAGCCAAAAGACGCACCAGACTCGCCCATTAGATTCATGCCGAACAACTCATCACCGATCATCGAAAAGGACGCTGTTGGGGAGGATGTGGAAGGGGTGGTCGAGAAGCCCGCTGGAATGGCCAATGGTGCTGAACGCAGCAAACCGGATCATATGTAGAGATCCACATGAGCAAGTTCAGCAGAAATGCATGCAATGACATACCATCACACTCAAAGAGGACGCCAGGAATGAGTCCCGCAAGTTCTCCGATCCGCTCGTTAATGTTATCTCGCCTGCGTCTCTCTACTGCATTATGAGATTCTCGCCGCCTTTTCTTCTTCTCTGAGAGTTGATTCTCTGGGGCCGGATCTAGTGACTTTGCCGCAGTGTTTGATCCGTTTGTAGCGGCAACGGTTTTTGTGGATGAAGTTGAGGATATCGAAGAGAGTGGTGGGCCTGACAGTATTCCGCCGACATTGGCAGGCAGACTGGATGGGTGGATAGAGCTGGAAGTGCCTAATGACACGGTGGGCATATTCAAGCCGCTGACGGTGCCACCACCCATAGGGATAGCACCAAGTGTTTCGACGTCAGGAGAGATCCCCAATGCACTCGGGGACCCTGGGCGGGGTATGGGGACTGAGCTGTACGGATAATAAGGCGAGGAGGGTGTCGCGTAGGATGGAAATTGACCATGTTGGTGACTGTGTGTGTTATTTTGGATGTGGGTACCAGAAGCGTATCCAAAGGAGTGGGATAGACTCTCTGGGGTGGGGAGACTGAATTCGCCGCCTTGGATTGCTGCGACACTTTGGGCCTGGGGCTGACCGGGTACGAAGAAGCCACCCATTGCTGCGGAAGCGTTTCCGCGGCCTGGGATGATGATGGCATGGGGGTGTGGCCGGGGTGGGGGGGAAGTGCTGCCGACGTGAGAAGAGATGGAACTGGCACGTCTGTCCCTGCGTGCGACGGCTGCAGATCTGGTTGGACCCACAGACGGTGCGCGAGAGCGTGAACGAGAGCGGTGGGAAGGGGAAGGGGTGTGCCTGTATGCAAGGTGGGGCGGATCTGGGTGTGGTTGCCCATCGAAGCGCAGAGGGGTGACTGGGTTATTGAAGTGGGAGTGCGGCTGGAGTGGCAAGTCAGTTGAGGGAGGATACATGTCTGTCGCGGGGCGGGAGAGGGTAAAGGGATGAGCGGCGGAAGAGGACGTAGAGGGGTGGTGGTGGTGGGGATGGTGGGGATGGTGGTGGGTTGACGAGGCTGCAGACATGTCGAATATATGGTGCCTGTATGGTTCGTCGTAGCATGCATTTGGAGAGTGAGTGTGCGTCGAGCGTTCGTGGGAGGACGTGTGTGGGTGTGGGTCGATTAGACTTGCGAGTTCGTCTGTGAGATCGATTGGGGCAGAGGTAGCGGTGGGTGTTGCATTTTGGTGTGCGCTGTGGTGCTGGGCAGCGGAGGGGAACTTGCGAAATGCGTCGTGAACGTAGGAGAGGCCCTGGTGCATGAAGGGGGCGGCAGTCGAGGGGGCGGGGGGGTCTGGGGGGGACGGGGACGTCGGAGCGGGGTCGGAGGGGGAGTTCGAGGCGTTGCTGTTGGCCGGCGACGGGAGCTGGAAGCCTTCTTGCCGGACGACGGCGACAGCGTTGGCTGGGTACGACATGGGTGCGCGCGACGTCGATGGAGAAAAAGAGAGGGCGAGCGACGAGACATATCCCATCCTTGCGGTGCTCGGGGTCCAGGCACAGTCGATTATATTACATCATCATGGGGGTCGGGGCAATACCCCCGGATGTGGGGGTCATCTAAATTAAGAGAAGCCCGAAAACCATCCGACTCGGCTCGGCCGGGCCCTGCCAGGTCTTCCCTGATTCGGATCTCCACCCCTAGATCTCTCACACCGAATCTGCGCGGTCCACGCCTTCCATATCCGGTGTGCTCCCCACACCGCGGTCCGAGATCCCGTCCGTCCTCGTTCCGGTCTCCGATTCCGCCACTTGTTCCGTCTACTGCTCGCAGCCGTCCTCTTACTAGTAGCCCACTGCGCAACCTTGGGAACAGACGTATGATACACGCGGACAGCGCGAGGATATCGGATCGAGCTTTGTCGTGATCACCTTCTGGACCCTCGACGTAGGAGGGCATGCATCAGTGCCACTAGTGGGACCATCCAATCATAGCGAAAAAGCATGGCCAAGTAGGTGTTGACGTTACAAACGTGTTGAGGAGAATAAGGCTAGCTGCCTCTGCCCTCGATGATCTCAACAGCAAAATGGGGATAGAGAAGCTAATTAATCCATCAAGGACGAAGGGTGGTCGATGGAATCCACATCCCCAATGACAGCACTTCGCAGGCCACTCAGCCAGTGCCAGGCGAGTCTGATTCCCAGTCCCTTGATCACAGCCAAAGATCCTATCAGTTCATTCGGATTAGTGTCTGCATCCTGTCAACGTGCAGGTTAGTGCGATGCATAAATTAACAGCCAGTCATTTCCCTCCATATCAGTTGGTCGATAAACGAACCTTCTCACTGCCAGGTACATTCGTGTACCACATCATGCCCCGAACTCGCAAGGTAATGTGAAACCAGCTCTGACATACATTACACTCGTCCATTCTCATTGCTATCGGGCTCCGCCAGTCCGGCTCTGCGTACCACTGGTTACTTCTCTCCTGGCCGATTTGCCAAGCATGCGGTCATAGCATTCCGGTATAATAAAACTTCACCACACGGCAAGTGCACAGCGATGGCTTGCCATTCCGCTCGATCTGATGGCGTTCCCTTGCGATGTTAGCCCAATGGCATAATTTGGTCCACGTAAGATGCAAAGGTGCGTCGGCAACTAACTGGGCCAAAGTTTTAGCGCGTTCCAATTACAAACCAGTAACAGATCAGTCACGGTCCGACGTGTTCCAAAGGCATCTAAAACCGAGCCTTGAGATACCAAGTCCACCAGACTGTATTTCACAGCGGCATCGTTGAATTCTAGGCCTGCACTGCGGTGAGTGACCTGGTAATTAGCATACTCATTATGGCATAGTAGTGTTCAAGTCCATATTATACACATGTCCATGACTGTCATAAACCGTGGACACCAACCTCGTTAATCAAGCACAAGTATTACCGTACCTCTACCGAATATCTAAACCTGACCCTCTCACGAGACCTATCCGGGCTGCGAGTCTGCGTGTTTGCCTTGCCTCCACGATCCTCGACCGCACAAGTGAGATGGCGAGCGCAGCGGCAGCGAAGAACAGGTTGCACGCTACAAATTCGTAAAAGTCTTCACGCTCCTGTGAAGGTATCCGCCCACAAGATTGCCAAGCAGGGGTCTCACCCTGGCTAGGGACTGAAGGTGGGGCGGACGACGGGTGCGGATACCACGCTGGCACGTCAGGATTAGGGGAACAGTGCATCAGACGGCGATTTCCAAAAGGCTGGCAAAAGGGTTCGTGCAGCTAAATGAATCACGATTCAGACACACTGGGTGTCAAGTATTGGAAGTGGTGTTACCCACCGCATCTTCTGGACAAGGTTCACATTCGCCAAAGGGTTTACAGACTAGAGTCGGCTGGGGTATTGTCGTAACAGAATCTTGTGCGACAGCGAATCGTAGACATAGAATCATAAGCCTGGGATAGGTTCAGAAGACGCTCCAAGAGACCGAGACGTAGCGTACATGAGTGTGATCATCATCGTCGCGGAGGCACGTGGGAACATACCAACTTGATAGTCACTCAACACCAACAAGCTGCCGCAGAAACACCAACATGTCTCGGAGAACTGCAGTCATCGAGGAATTCGACGACGACACCGACCTTCCCCTGCCATCCCACCCTCTCCCCAACACCGGCACTCGTGGCCCTATTCTCGAGGAGATCATCCCATCAGACGACGACGAAGATAGCTCCGTCGACGCTGACGAGGGAGATGCAGTTCCTGGCCCAGCAACGTCCTTTCGACCTGCACCACTGGCAGGCTCAGACACACCAGCAAAGAACACGATCACGGATATAACACCATATAAGCAGTATGTTTTCTACACCCTTCCATGCAGCACCTGACCCTACAAAGTTGGGCGTGTATATACCCGATTTACATCGACGCAAAGCGTCCGTATGGAAAGGGAGAACGCAGAATATCACGGGAGAAGAGCGTGTGGTGGCCCCTCAGCAAGGATATCGCAGACGCAACAAATCGTCTCGGTTTAGGTACTATCCACGAAGTCAACAAAGTCCATCCACGGGACTGGGAGAATCCCGGGCGGGTGCGCGTTCAATGGAAGAAAGAAGGCAGGCTGATCAATTCCGCCATCAGAACCAGTGAGTTCGTGAACTCTGCGTGACACCCATCTGATATTTTCATGGACACTTCCGGTGATTAATAGAGAGACAATTGTTGGAAATGATCTCGTTACAGATACAGCGCATCAAACCTGATACTATCCCGCGTCCACCGTATAACAAGGTATCGCAACCAACAGTACCTGCGACCCCTGCTGCCAAGCCTCCTCCTTCAAACAAGGGCAAGCAGCCAGCCAAATCCAAGGCGGGAGCTGCAGTTCCACTGCAGCCTCAGAAATCCAGTCTTCAACGCTTACCAGTACCTCCAGAGCCTCATCCCCCGCTGGCGAGCAGAGTGTCGCCATATTCACCTGCGTTGACGACGGGTGTTTTGATCGAGACGGTGAAAGCTGGCATCAATGCGCAGGAACAAGGCGCAGGCCCCGGCCCTGGAGTGGCTGGGGGTGGAATGCAGAAAGGCAAACGGAAAGTAATCAGAGTTAGAGGATGAAAGATGATCAGTCTGTACAGTAGGACATTCAACAAGTACAAACACCGACTGGTTCCATGGTTCCTCCTGTCCGCCATCCCTCGGAGTCAGATTCAGAGGATGACCCTGACTATGTACCACCAGCAGATCACGGTGCCCCATAATTCTACTTGATGTTTCGGCTGCTTCTCATGCTTGTCTGCTCCAACTAGTAGATGCCGAGAGCTCAGAGGATGAAAACAATGCTGTAGACCATGGGAATGTTCAGGCGGAATCCAAGGAGGACACTGGTCAGAAGAAGAAGTAAGCTTCTTTTATCGCCACCATATACCAGACAGGTGATAATCGCGGTAGAGAGCGTGATGCGTTGTGGGCTAGCTTCCAAGCATCGGTGACAACTCCCACTCTCCCACTCCAAGAACACCCCGTCCAAGAGCTCGTGAAAATCGAAAAACAGTACCTGTTCGCAGGCAAACATGTAACGTTGGTGATTCCATATGTGATCCAAATAAAGTCCGGTGCTCACAGACGTCCAGAGAAGTTGTCGACGTTCCTGCAGGCTCGGAAGACGCAAAGAAATGGCCATTGTGGCAACCCTCAAAGCCAGAAACACCAGAACCTGAAGAAGAAACGACACCTTCCGCCGAGCAAACCATATCGATACCCACTACTTCAGATATCACCCCAGCGAAGCCAGCCTCCGAACGGCGAACTGGCCCACGAAAGCCTCGTACCATGCTTCCATCCATCCCCACTCTGGGATCGTCCAAAGCAAAGAAGATCACCACGCTGGACAAGTCGGCAATGGATTGGCGAACGCATGTCACCTCGCAGTCGAGTGATGTCCAAGAGGAACTGGTCGGGAACCGACGTGGAGGGGGCTATCTGGAGAAAGTCGACTTCTTGCAGAGAGTCGAAGGCAGGAAGCAAGATGTGCTGGAGGCCAACAAGTCGTTCAAACGGAGAAAGATCTAGTGTATTCCGACTACTTTAATCATGGGTTAATATGCGGTATGGCTCGTGTCAGATTTGTACGAAACTTCCAGGATAACAGCGCTTTCCTTGTCATTCCATTGGGAATAAGAGTATCGTAGGTGTTTAGTGGCACCTGATATCGAGTACTTAGCTGATACAATGTATAGGTCCGACATTCTTTCCATGTTAAAAACGATTAATCCAATGGTTACCCGCTCTTCGACCTGTCACCAGTTTAATCGCCGAATACATGCGATACTGTACCCCATACAAGGCGCATTGATAAATGAATAGGTTGCGGACCTGGTGACGCCGCGTTCCCCTGGCTGGCTTGTCCCTGCCACCCGTTACTGGCATTGCAACACGAGGTGCCACGATACCGACTAGTGTGTAGTTAAGGGCAGCCATGCAACCGTTTATGTTCATGTTGTCGAGATTCCTCGACACTCTGCCCCAGAGCCGCGGATGTCTTTATTTAAAATACTTGACCGCAGCGTCGAGGTCGGAAAATCCTTCTCCAGAAATGCTCTAGATTGCCTGTTTAGGCTTTCAGAGTCGACTTTTTTTTTGGCCTCTTCGACGTTTGGTGACAATTGTAGCCGAAGACCATAAAGCATTCCTCCCCTTTCCGGTAATGCTCTCAGACAGATAGGCTGGTGTTTCCGAGGACATGCGAGCCTGGCGGTTTCATTCACTGTCAAGGCCAAGGAGCGGTTAAGGAAATATTGAATGTGGGTATCTCGAGTATACGTTGAGCCGCACCAAGCCCGCCAAAAAAAGGCATGCGGTCAGTGTTCTTGTTCATAAACAACGCCCCCTGACACCTCACTGCGGAGAAACATGAATGTTGACGAAGTTGCATACACATTTTCCTTCAGACTTTTTTTTTTTTACTAACCACCTGTTACACCATCGGATCCCCCCCAGCAACCCGTGATCGCGCCTCTAATCAAACTGAACCATTCATGTCACGGACAACAACGCACCCGTTGGTTTCGACTGCACAAAGCCCCACAGCATGGCGTGTGGTTAGTGTATTTTAGAGAGACATGCATATTGTGTTTACCACCTTTTCCTGGTAGCAACAGCTCAGCTGATGCCCCTGAGGTGAAATATGATATTAACTTATACATGTCTCCCAAGATCTACACGTATTGTCTCACAGGTGAGTTGGCGCTGTGAGGAATTATGGTCGATACTTAGAGCGTTGAAGAATATTGAACAAGTCCTTCGGACATGCCATGTCGCATACAAATGCGGCAGAAGCTTTAGATATGCTGAGTGAAATATTTAAGTTCGTTCGTGCTACACATTCTACAAAGAAAAGGGTACTAGTCACTCAATGGGTATCAAAGTTTGCGTATCAATTCCGAACCACCGTCCGAACCATCATCAAAGAGCCAATTCAGAACTGCTGCGAGCCTGATGCCACCCTGTGACATCAATTTCTCAATAATCCATTCATCTCTAATGCGTCCGGAGTACTCGGGTATATCGAGCTCAAGATAATGGTTCTTCTGTCTCCGCAACGCCTCGAAATCTTCGAATTCGAGGATAGAGTCTTCGCAGCAGGCGTGATTCTCGGGCTCAGCCTGGGTGTAGGAAAGCCGGTTGGGTGATGGCTGATCGAGCTCCGATGGCCAGACAATTTCGCAGTTGAGCGCATGGATGGGCTGTGCCCAGTGATACGGGCACACTATCTCATCGTCCACTCCAAGGCCGCCGTCCTTTGTCTCACTACCGAAGAACCAGAGTAGGATCCGCTGCCACCTTGGCAATGGCAAGACGCGAAGCCTGTTTGCAGAGGGACATGCCATCCAGGATGGTATTTCTTCTTCGTATTTCCCGAGAATCCCTTCCCATACCACGCGACGGATGTAAGGATCATAGATTGTGCCACGAAGATTACTCTCCACGTCTGGTAGTGGAAGTGGGTGGCTGTAATTGCTTGGGAGGGTGCGAAGCCGTTGTGCGATAAGCAGACTATCCCATAAGGAATGAAGATCTTTGGACAAGAAAGCGTGAGTGCGAAGTGAAAGCGTGCTTGGAATGACATACTTGTAACACGCTCGTCGAAAGAAACCTTTACTCCGTTACCCCCACGGTCTCGCCCCGTGAGGTGAAGTGGCTGGTGCATGTCGCCGAGGAAATGGATGAGAAATTTGAGCGCGTCTTGCACATACCCAGCGACGTCCACCGTTGGCGCACCAGCATGCTGGCGGTCTTGATAATCCCGAAGAATCGTGGTGACATTGTGTATGCCATTCAGAACGTTGATATGAGTCCGGCCTTTCCAACCGCGAGGACCAGGGAAGGCACATGAACTGCTAGGGAAATCATCCGCCGCACCGATATAATGCAACGGTCCCGTCCATCGGTACTTTGGCTGGTTCCGGACACGGTCTGCCCATGCTGCAACGGTCGCAAGGTGACAGGAAGCGTCGTAGTCAGTCGCGTCGCGGTCAAGGATCGCGCACAACTTGGGCAATACTGAGGGGTGCAGGTGCATTTGGGCTATGGTAGCAACTACTTCATGACCTGACGAAATGCGTCAGCGGGCAGTACTCTCACGACAACCTGCGGCTACAGACCTACAGCACCCCATGACAAGGCCTGTGGTATGAAAGTGGCTCCTAGAACAGCGGTGAACAATGTCGAAAGGTGCATGTCGTGGTAGTGAGGACGAACCGTGAGTGCGTCGCTTTTAGGGTCCTTTATATCGCACAGTATTCGGAGGGACAACAACAGAACCATCCCAATACGGACTACCTGAGATGGACACAGCCACCTTCACAATCCCTGATCATACCAGGACTATGTTCTGCTTCAACTTCAACATAAACGAGACCACCGACAATGATCAGATAGTCATCGACCCAGCTGGTTCCAGGACGGCAACGAAACCACAGACAGCCGTAACTCCACAGCCATTCTCAGAGGTAACTCTTGACACTTTGGTGCGCGCAATTTGTACCTGCTATCTTCACATTGGCTCTAATTCCACGGACAAAGTCCAGCTCCGCGCTTTGCCTTCAAAAATATCATATTCAATCCTTACAATTCCTTTGTCCAACAGAACCGTCCTGACGCTCGCACGTCGTGACCTGTTTGATGCTCGCTTTCAGTTGATCTCCGAAGGGACAGGGGATCAAGAAGGCCCTGAACAAGCCGAAATCAGATCCGCCTTGCAATTTCTGGAAAATCCATCAGATCTTGTTCCTTTTGTATATGAAGGTGGCCTGAAAACTTGGGAATGCAGCCTGGACCTCGTCACTTACCTCAGTGGAATCAGTTATTGCGCCAACCAAAACACGAGCACGCGAATATTGGAAGTAGGGACCGGCGCCTAACACCCGTTCAATTCGGTTGACTTTCTGTACAGTTAGGCTGTGGAACTGCCATCCCGACGCTCTACGTCCTCTACAATATCTTCTCGTCGCCCCCTGCCACCGGAAATGAGATTCACATCCACTTACAAGACTACAATACTTCCGTTCTCGAACTGGTTACCATACCGAATATTGTTCTCATATGGTGTAGGCATCCTCATTTTTGCCATCATGGGATCAAGTAAAATTGCTTTATAGATCATTCCCCTGCTGCTGAAATGTATCGAACCCATGAGGTAAAGAGCCCAGGAGAGTCCGAGTTAAATATCACGCCTCAGCTCTTGAGCATTTTCAAGGAGTCGCTGCAAGCGTATGGCATTAACATCCGTGTGTTCTCCGGTTCATGGGATAAATTTGATTTGGGGCTTAGTGGAGGGGCCTATGACATGGTCCTAACCTCCGAGACAATCTATTGCTTGGACAGCCTGCCTAGCCTTGTGCGATTGATGCAGAACGCTTGCGTTCCAGAACGACACCTTTGCCTCGTAGCAGCAAAGGTTGTATACTTTGGGGTTGGCGGCGGCATTGCAGAATTTATTCGGTGTGTCGAGGAAACGGGCCAGCAAGCACGAGTAGATACGGTTTTGGAGAAAAGGGCGGGTGTGAGTACAAGAGTGATGAGTGTGCAATGGGTATAGCTTGCCTACTTAGGAGGAGCAATTCAATATACTACGGCATGCAACGCTCTGTTATGTATGTTAGGGCTGGAGCATGGTGAAATTCAAGTTTGTTCATGCTACATGGCATTCTACCAAGAAAAGGGTACTATATAGTCACCAAATGCTAGGTATCAAAGTTTGCGTATCAATTCCGATCCGCCGTCCAAACCGTCATAAAAGAGCCAGTTCAGAACTGCTGCGAGCCTGATGCCACCCTGTGCCATCAATTTCTCAATAATCCATTCGTCTCTAATGCGTCCGGAGTACTCCGGAGTATTAAGCTCAAGAAAACGATTCTTCTGTCTCCGCAACGCCTCGAAATCTTCGAATTCGAGGACAGAGTCTTCGCAGCAGGCGTGATTCTCGCGCTCAGCATGAGCATAGGAGACTCGGTTGGGTGATGGCCGATCGAGCTCCGATGGCCAGACAATTTCGCAGTTGAGCGCATGGACGGGTTGTGCCCAGTGATAAGGGCACACTATCTCATCGTCCGAGCCAAGGCCGCCGTCCTTTGACTCACTACCGAGGAACCAGAGTAAGATCTGCTGCCATCTTGGCAATGGCAAGACGCGAAGCCTGTTTGTAGGGGGACACGCTATCCAAGATGGGAGTTCTTTTTCGTATTTCCCGAGAATCCCTTCCCATACTACACGGCGGATGTAAGGGTCATATATTGTGCCACGAAGACTACTCTCCACGTCTGGTAGTGGAAGTGGGTGGCTGTAGTTGCTTGGAAGGGTGCGAAGGTGCTGCGCGATAAGGAGACTATCCCATAAGGAATGAAGATCTTTGGACAAGCGTGAGTGTGAGGTTAAAACGTTGCTTGGAATGTCATACTCGTAACACGCTCGTCGAAGGAAACATTGATTTCATTACCCCCACGTGCTCGCCCCGTGAGGTGAAGTGGCTGGTGCATGTCGCCGAGAAAATGGATGAGAAACTTGAGCGCGTCTTGCACATTCCCAGCGACGTCCATCGTTGACGCGCCAGCATGTTGGCGATCTTGATAATCCCGAAGAACCGTGGTGACATTGCGTATGCCATTCAGAATGTTGATATGAGTCTGGCCATCCCAGCCGCGAGGACCAGGGAAGGCACATGAACTGCTAGGGAAGTCGTCCGTCGCACCGATATAATGCAACGGTCCCGTCCATCGGTACTTTGGCTGGTTCCGGACACGGTCTGCCCATGTTGCAACGGTCGCAAGATGACAGGAGGCGTCGTAGTCAGACGCGTCGCTGTCAAGGATCGCACACAACTTGGGCAGTACCGAGGGATGTAGGTGCATTTGGGCTATGGTAGCAACTACTTCATGACCTGACAAAATGCGTCAGCGGGCAGTATCCTCACACCAATGCAGCTACAGACCTACGACGCCCCATGACAAGGCCTGTGGTATGAAAGTGGCTCCTAAAATAGCGGTGAATAATGTCGAAAGCTGCATATCGTGACAGTGAGGACAAACCGCGAGTGCGTTGCTTTTAAGGTCCTTTATACCGGCAGCCCACAGCTGCCAGGATAGTAGTAAGGGACAACAGCCAAGTCTTCCCGATATGGACCAACGGAACAAACCAAAGATGGACACAGCCACCCGCCCACCTGATCGTCGATCATACCACGACTATATCAGCATCTGCTTCAACTTCAATATGATAAACGAGACCATTGGCGATGGTCAGAGAGCCATTGACCCAGCTAGTTCCAGGTCGGCAACGAAACTACAAACAACCATAGCTCCACAGCCATTCTCAGAGGTCCCTTTTGACACTTTGGTGTGCACAAATTGTACCTGCTATCCTCACCTTGGCACATTCTAATCCCACGGACAAAGTCCAGCTCCGCGCTATGCCTTTAAAAATATCGTATTCACTACTTACAATTCCCCTGTCGAACGGGACCGCCCTGACGCTCACACGTCGTAACTTGTTTGATGTTCGCTTTCAGTTGATCTCTGAAGGGACAGGGGGCCAAGAGGATCCTGCACAAGCCGAAATCAGAAATCAGATCTGCCCTACAATTTTGGAAAATCCATCAGATCTTGTTCCTTTTGTACACGAAGGTGGCCTGAAACCTGGGAATGCACTCTGGACCTCGTCACTTATCTCAGTGGAACCAGTTATTGTGTCAACCAAAACACGAGCACGCGAATATTGGAAGTAGGGACCGGCGTCTAGCACCCGTTCAATTCGGTTGACCCCCCAATGCAATTAGGGTGTGGAACTGCCATCCCGACGCTCTACGTCCTCTACAATATCTTCTCATCGCCCCTTGCCACCAGAAATGAGACTTACGTCCACTTACAAGACTACAATATTTCCGTTCTCGAGCTGGTTACTATACCGAATACTGTTCTCACGTGGTGTAGGCATCCTCATTTTTGCCATCATGGGATCAAGTAAAATTGCTTTATAGATCATTCCCCTGCTGCTGAAATGTATCGAACCCATGAGGTAAAAAGCCCAGGAGTGTCCGAGTTAAATATCAAGCCTCAGCTCTTGAGCATTTTCAAGGAGTCGCTACCAGCGTATGGCATTAACATCCGTGTGTTCTCCGGTTCATGGGATAAATTTGATTTGGGGATTAGTGGAGGGGCCTATGACATGGTCTCCGAGACAATTTATTGCTTGGACAGCCTGCCTAGCCTTGTGCGACTGATGCGGAATGCTTGCGTTCCAGAACGACACCTTTGTCTCGTAGCAGCAAAGGTGGTATATATACTTTGGAGGATTGCAGAATCTATTCGGTGTGTAGAGGAAACGGACGAGTAGACACGGTTTTGGAGAAAAGGGCGTGTGTGAGTAGAACAGTGATGAATGTATAATGGGCATAGCTTGCCTACTTAGGAGAAGCAATTCAATATACTACGGCATGCAACGCTCTGCTACATATGTATTTCAAACTTCAAAGACAGTCATGTTGGACATGTTGAACGTTGAAGCGTTTTACAGTAAAAAGAGATGCAAAGATCAAAAAATGTGGACAAATCCGGACTCGAACCGGAGACCCCCCGCAATCAGCGCCATGCTAAGCGGATGTGATAACCAGCTACACCATATGCCCGACGATTTCCAGCCCACCCAGCGCCTATATCCACGGGAACCATTATCACATCGACGCAAACACGTTGAAGTTTTGTTTGGTATGTTCAGTGCGCTGGCGTGCCCTACTATTACTTGTACAGTTCGTCACATCCCATTGGAATTATACTTCTCATCGACTATGGTCGACAGTAAAGACTGTTACTAGCATAGGAATGGCATAGCTATCCGAACCTCACAAGCGCTGACAGACACCACCCAGTGAAACAGGAACACCAAATTGAACCTGAGGTTATTGATCGTCAGCGTACCGTCAAAGACACAACACATATCATAATCAGAAAAGCCAGTATTTTCTTATCGCTCGCTGTGCAACCCTTGCGAGATCAACATGACCACCTCAAAACGAGGGAAATCCACCGATCCCGGCAAGGACATAACATACGAGTAATCTCAAAGAATGGATGAACTTGGTTTCATCGCGACGTTGAATAAAACAAAACGAGAGAAAGGTAGGGTGAGAGCCGCATACCGTTTGTTTTCTGATGCTCAACAAGTGTTCGTGGTATATTTCTAAGGGTGATAGTCAGCATAAAATGCTACAATAAACGGATACGAGAATCAGGGAAAATTTTTGGTATAAGGATGTCCACAAGAGATTGTCTCTCCTTCGGAAGCAGAACTGATTGAAGAACTCATCATAACACGAGGGAAATCTTCTCTCGAAGTCAGAGATTGATAGAAGGACTTACCATGACTGAGTCCATGGAAGAGTAAACTGCGCAACCAAGAGGGCTTTTGTACAAATATTCAAACTCCGACCGTCTGAACTTCAAAACTAAACAAACTTAGAATTAACATCTATCTCTGGTTCTACAACAAACTTCGAGGTGAGCACTACTTGGCTTTGCCTTCCTGCCTTGATGATATCTTCCCGAACGAGTTGGTGACGGTCTGCTGTGATCCGCACTCGTAACATGCATCACCAACTGATTTTTCTGTGATTTCGACGTTTCAACTTTCCACTCGCTAACACACTCTTCAGGTGATGAGACATTAATTTTGGTATGGATGGAATCTCTTTCGTTGAATGTAAGTACTTCATCACCTCCTTATTTATTCCAAGGATGTCTATTTTCTATACAAGCATATGTCCGAATCTCATGAAGGACACTGTTCTGCCTGAGGATTCACCGTCTCTTTCAGTGTGAAGCCGTCGTACTCATTATTTTTACAGGGACAGTGGATGGCACTGTTTTGGCGGCATGTCTGCATCACTTTCCAAGTTCTTATTAAGAGTTACCTCAGACGAGTCTTACAACTAGATGAAACAATTTGTACAGCTTTCTAGTAGCCTTGCTTGTAATTACCAGCTGTTTTGCAAAGTACAGGTATCCAAGAGATGGAAAGAGTAAAGGCACAATAGTGTATGCGAATGCATAGACAGAATTTAAGTCGGCGGAGACCCCTCGCTTCGCGACTGCTCCAATAATTCCTTCCCGTCCAGAGCTTCCTGGATCATGGAAATAGTGCTCTCCAAACTCCTTCTTCTTGTCGATGGACTGGTCATGGTAGTACCCAGACTCGCCTGGCGACCATGTCTGCCCCGGAATGGTGTCCGCGTTGGAGATATTGCCACGCCAGATGTGGGTGACCCAGTGACACTGGACAAGCTCCCCGAGGAATGTAGGGAACTGGATGATTGCGATGCACCGAATGTTCCAGCAGGGGCATTCTCGGATGGCGTCTGGGGAAGGGACTGGCTTTGAGCTTGCGCGAGATACACCTTGGCTTCTTCGGCGTCAAATAATTCGGGCGGTAGGCGTTCGTTTTCGACATCGCATTTCCGCCTGGGAGTAGATTAATATGTGGGAATGATCCCGTTGTAAAGTGACGTACGCATCCTCAAATCCTGTAATGGCGTCTTTGATACCTTCTGTACCTAGAGCAAGCGTTCCATATGGTAATTTGCTTGAGCCGGAAATACTCTTCAGCTCGGAAACTTTTTCAGATTCCTCACTATCCGATGCATAAGCCATAAAGCGATGTTAACAAGGAAGACAACCAACCGCAGGAGTGCAAATACCCGCGCCATGCGTCCAACAGCGAGGATCTTGTTCTTGATAACTTTCCTCCGCTCGAGATGGTCCCCTGGTAATGCAGTGGGTGAAACCAAACTTTCGTCGTCCGACTCCTCGAGCTCCTCCTTGCTGCAGGTGTTCAGAACAGCCACCAACATATCCGTGACTAGTGACCCAAATTAGTGCTTGTTTCATTTGAATGCAGATAATGCAAACTTTTCTCGCCAACGAACGGCAAACTCCACGTAAACACGTCCATGAAGTTGGGCAACCAATAAGGATGAGGTGTACAGTTGAACTGACGAATGTTCATGACATTGCTCTCGTACTTCAGCACGGCTGCTTTGTTGTTGTAGACGTCAAGATAGTTTGGGGCAGAGAAAATGGTCATGACAGAAGGGAATCCTGTTGTTTTGGTCTTCCGGTACATGCGGTACCTGCGTCGGATTTTGAGCAGGGATTAACAGTAATAGCCAAACAAGACCAACCCCGCATCCTGGGCTTCATGCGCACGGATGATGGACAACAGATTGTTGCGTTCCAGGAACTGACATGCAGCCTGATATCTGTCGATCAAGTGAGCTCAATGCAATCTATTTCCAGGATGGTTGTTTACGTGAAGAAGTAGGAGCACCCCCTGACATGGTTGTGCAGAAAACTCTCGTTCGTTTTTTCTTGTCCAAAATCTTCTACGGGATCTGACCATAAGATGTCACACATGAGTCCGTGGGTGGGTGGTTCACGGAAACGGTCAATCTAAACGTGGTGAGCAAGCACGTAGTGACAGTCACGAAACATCCTTACTCCACGAATGTCGTCAAGCGTGTTCAATTCCGGGGAAAGGCCACCATGTATACACAAAAACTGCTTGTTCATGATAGCAGCAAGGGGCAGTGCACAGAATGACTCCATGCATGCTTCATAGACGCGTTCGGAGTACTTGTGTTTGCCTGGAGAATATCAGAGTGAGATCGTCATGAAAAGCAGAGAAAAGAACAATACACTCGAGCTTAAAGGTAAAATAATCTGTCAAATGTCGACACTCATGGTTGCCACGAAGGAGGAAGAAGGTATCGGGGTACCACAGTTTTAATGACCAGAGGTATAAAACGCACTTAGAAAACGAACGTCAGCGAGAGAGGTAGCAGAGCAAATAACCTCACCTCGATGCTGAAGTATCCTCGGTCGACATAGTCTCCCAGGAAAAGGTATCTTGTATCAGCTGGACTTCCACCGACTTCGAATAATTTCATGAGGTCGTACTACATCTCGTCACAGTTTAGTTTGTCAATGAATAGAAATCAGACACACATATTGCCCGTGAATATCACCGCAAACTGAACAGCAAAAGAGGGCGTTAGTATCAACCTGCACGGGTGTATCGCACTTCTGAGACTCACCTGTGATCGGAGCGTCGACTTGTAGTATATTTGGTTCAGCACGTAGCAATGTAGTTGCCTTCTCAATGATCCACAAGGCCTGATCCTCGCTCACCCGACCCTCCCTATAAAAATGGTTTTTGAGGAATGCAATGTCTGGCTTGGTTGGATCCTGTCGCGAAAAGAACTGAGCGTCTGTCGGGATCATCATCGCTGGGGCTTGCACCTAGAAAGATAGAGAGTCAGTGTAATGCTCCCGCCGATACAAGAAAAACCAGAGTATGGTCAAGGAAGGACGTGGCGTACGTCTTTAACCACACGCTCTTGGGTGCTAACAACACTCCCATCTTCAAGAATGTGCTGTGAAAAGTCAATGTTTGACAATCGTCTCTTGTGCTCAATCTGCTCGATCGCCCTGTCAACCTGAGCTTGGGAGATGTGCACCATGATCTAGGTAGTCCAAGTGCAAGAGGCGTAGGGCAGAGGGTCTTGGAGAAAGGCGAAGTAGCAAGATGAAAGCGATATCGGATGGGTAAAGACAGCTGAACGTATTCTGTATGTATGTAATTGGCCGAGAAACAATCGCCTGCTCACGCCTGTGAGATAATTGGCGGGGTTCAAATGGCAGTGACAGATAGTACATAGATTGCTCGACTCAGGGCATGCAGTCGAACCACAACCATGTTCTATGGATAGTAGGATACAAATATGTATTATGGTGAAAAATATGCTTGTAAGACATGACTTGCGACGTTGAAACCGAGAAGGGATACGATATAGCCCGCGAATAATGGAAGCAATGGCGAGAGTAAGATCTCCGCACGAATCAAAAACGGTAAGGCTGGGGAAGCTTAAGCCAACGGACAAGGTGCCTATTATAACTTACCACTAAGCCCAAGGTAAACACCGTAGATATACTGTGCAAAGCTGGAGCAGATCTCAGGTGAACATATATGCAGGTGGCACGACACAGAACTCACCCTGCAAGATACAGTGAGTTACCTACCAGTAGACATACCCATTTGTCCTTGAGTATGATCGGTAGCATTAATAATTGGGCGACATAGAGGGTTAAAAAGAGAGGGAAGAAGGCGTTGGTGTGGACATCAAAAACGTAAGCCCACTCCACCGACGCGTCCGTTGGAGATGAATGAGAGGATGGGGCCAATAGGACTCTGTTCGCAAGCAACCTATGGAATGGATTCGTGAGCAGCGCCTCTGCTTGCAGGACGCCGTTCTCACCGCATCAACGATGCCATCACCACGCCAACCAAGAGGAAGTCTCGTAGTATCATGATAATGCCTAACTTGACGACGTCAAAGAATGTGTATGAGTATACCATGGACCATGCCAGCGCGGCCACTAAGTGGACAAGTTGTGAACTAGTAGTTCGAGGACTAAACAATACCCTCACCAAGTAGACAGCCAAAGAGGAGGATCAAAATTGCAGGATCATCCCTAGCCCAAGTATTTTTCGTCTCTACAAACAAGGGGTAGTTAATTGGGAACGAGATTCGTTGCACCTGGGCCTGCTCACGTTTGTGGTAATATACATTGCGATATCTAGGCTTTGTCAACTGTAACGCACGATTGTACAGTCGTTTTCCGCTTACACTCTCTTTGGTGCGAGGCAAAGGTATGATAACTGCCAGAGTGCAACTTCGAAATCCTGCAGAGGGCACATCAGCTAACCTAGATAGTACCAGTGAAGTTGCACACCATTTGCTGGAACCTATGAATCCTGCGAAATATCAAAGGGATACGGCTTGACAAGGAGATTGGACTTGAAGCCATGGTGTTATGGTTAGGATATGCAGGGGAAGTCAAGGGTAGAATGGACATGGTAGAGTGCTAATAGGAGGGACTAGTGATTTGACCCTTCTATGTAAGTAGTACCATGTCCTACTTGCCCGGCAACGCGCGAGCGGAACATGAATATTTCAGTCGGCGCCTTGACCACCGCCTTCTTGGAAAACACCATCTTCACCGTCGACCACTTCACTCATGGAGGACGACACAGAAATTCTGGACTGGGGAAATGAGGAGGAAGAGAAGAACACTGTAGGTGGTGTGCAGCGTAGTGTTGCTCTAGAAGAGGATGCGGTGTCGCTTGGTGGCGACGAGGAGGAGGACGAGTTCTTGGCTCACCAGTCTCGCGTTCCACAGGGTACGAAGTCGACAAACCGCAGTCAGACTCCTTCAAGGCCCACAGAACCATCAGCGAAGGGTATGGTTACTGATAGCCGCCAGCGTCGGGGCGCTGAATCCGTTCGTCCGGACACACCCCCAGAACATCTGGAGAAGACCCCTCAGCAATCTTCTACCCTTCCGCTTTCACTTGGACTTGGCAAGCTGACCCATGCTTTGCCAGCCAAGCCCGTGTCCTCTATGCCGTTCGTCCATCCTTCTCACCCTCCCATCATTGAAGCTACAGCCATGGGTAGTCATTCTGATCGCAACAAACGAAGCGGTGGTGCCCCAAATACTCGTTCACATGATGATGGTGATCCGCTTCCCTCAGGGTGGGAGATCAAGTGGTCTCGAAGCACCGGTGAAGTCTACTATTATAATACTAGAACCGAGGAGACTACGTGGACTTGTCCCACCAGTCCTTTACTCCGCGAAGCACACAGCTACCGTCCTGAAGGTCCTCTTGACAGAGGTTTCTCGAGCAGAAATGGTGATATACCCTCACGCAAAGGTCGCTCAGATGGTGACGATTTGTCTTATGACGATCGTCACTACCGGCCCACAGAAAATGGCCGGCGTGACGATAGATCCACTCAGACTTACTCCTCTGGTGATTCATACCAGGCATCCAACAGGCAAAATGGCCCGTCCTTGTTGCCGTCTCGCACGCGCGACGAGGAACGGGGCCCCCCTAGTCGGCGACCCCATTCGCCCCCCAGTGGCCGTGATAGTGTTCAGAGTACTCGTTGTGAGACTCCTGCGGCTGCTGCACTGTCTTCTCAAGACCGCGTTTGGATTGCAAGTGATGTGATCATCCAACCCCGCGAACGCGAACGTAGGCAACATGACTCCGGTGTAGTCCCTTCAGACCATGACCGTCGCCATTCACGGGACACAGACAAGTCGTCGACTCTAAGTACGTTATCAACTCCCTCCCCCTCTCATCTCCATACCCCCACCTCTATTGGGCGCCAAGACTCCTCCCGAGGTGGAGGACGGAGCATGAAGCGAACGTCTTGCGAAGCCTTGGGAGTCGAGCTGCGCTGTACGATCCCTTCTTCCTTTTTATTCGACTTGCTCGCCTGGACACACGGACGCTTATCATGGATCACTATCTTCTACTCTTTTCTCCCTGTCCTTTGTTTATCTCCATCCCATCTTTTTACCTTCTTTCGTTCTTTATTGTCTAGGACCACGTTCGCCCGTCATCTATTCCCGTGATCCCCAGGATCAGGGAACATCGAGCAAATCTGCACAATCAGTCCCCAACTCGACCGCTTCTAGAAACAAGAGTCGCTTTTCACAGCCTACACCACGATCTGACCAGAGGCAGTCTGACGGCTATGACACACAGCTACACCACGATGGTCCCATCTCATACCGCACCCCCATCGATGTGATTCCGGCTAAAGGCCTTCCCACTGGTCCGCGATCATTGCCTAGCATACAAGGGGACTCGGCTGTGCCTCCTGCGATTGAAGCACAACGTACGTATCTTCCAGACATCATCACAACCAACCTCATGCCCACGTCGCCTGTCCTCTGTGCACACGTCTATTCTTCTTGCATATTTATCTTCAGGCTCCCGCAATCGCACTCCATTGCCTCCGCAGAGCGCCATCTACTCAGGCTCAAAGGCTTCGGATCTTGACACTGGTTGCATCACTCGCCCTTCTGCGACTGAAGCGCAAGTTGGATCTTTGCGTGAACGGGACGCCAAGGTTGTGCACCTTGACAACGTTATTCCAACCTCGGACCATCATGCGTCACAGCATACGTCGACGCGTGGTTCGTCTTCGCTGCCGTCCACAACAGACCGGGCAACCGATCATACGGAATACGACCGTCCTCGTAACCCTCGTCGCGGCAAACCTCGAAGCCAAGCCGACTTCTATGTCCCTAATGAGTCCTCTATCGCGAAGGAGCGTTATCCTGATAGCATGGATATTGATGATGCTCCACCTAGGCCTCCAGACTTTCAGCGACATCCCCTACGACGTACTGGTGACGAGCACGGTGGCCCAACTACATTGGACTCATCGTCGTCAATCGAGTCTTCGCGTCTGAGAGGTTTGTTTTTGTTGCCCCTTTTGGAACATTGGTTCACCTGTCTTTTATAGCACCCTTCCTTCCTGAACGCCCTCGCGCAGAGTCGTCAGTTAGAGGTCGTTATGATGAGTTATCTCGCCCAAACCCAGTGAGAGATAAACCCTCCGAGGACCGCTACGGCCCAGTTAGTTTACCTCAGGTTTGTGTTCCTAAGATTAAAGGTGTAGGCGTTCCCATTGTTCTTGTTTCTGCAGAGAGACCATACACGTTCTCAGTCTGCCATGCGCACTCCACCAGCTGCCCCAAGTGTCCGGCTTTCAGGAACGAATAATATACCCATCGGTACGAGGAATAAGCCTTTGGGTAATGCTCCATCCCTCCCTCAGAGTAATCTGTCGCGTGTTGCTGTCATCTCTGGAAGTAACGCGGAACCGATAGGCAGTCATCCACGGATTTCCACAAGAGAAGGACCCCCAGTAAGCACCACTGATCTATGTTACATGTCTACTTATAGTGTCGACAGCCAGCTTCGGACGTCGATCACCAACGTGGCGCTGAGCTAACACGCCTGCGCAGGCAGTCACCTGTACGTTATCGTCAATGGCAATTATACGCAAACTCATTGCACGAAACAGTTATCCAGCGATCATTTTTTGCCACCAACTGAGGCGTCCAACATCACGTCCGCTGCACTCCACTCTTCGCGAGTTACCAAGGTATGTTTTGTTATCAATAACGTCATGTCATCTCCTGATGAACTGTGCAGTCTAGATTTGGCCCTCCAGTTGTTAACGATGTTTTGGAGCCTCCCCGCAGGGACTCATCACCAGAAAGTCCTAGATCAGCTTTCTGTCCTCCGGAGGATTGTTCTCGTGCAACGCCACCTCCACCTTCTAGGGAATCATCAATGCCATCTGTCATGCACCATGATCGTTCTCCGCATGACCATTTCCCTCGCCATCCTAGTCGTTCCGATGACTTACTCCCACTTCATCAGAGGTCATCTCGTCGTTCTGACCAAGGGTATGCCCCCCTTACTCATACTCGGCCGCTTCCACCACACGCTCAAGATCGCGACGAAGCTGAAAATCACTCGGGCCGAAAGCGCGATGCCCCTCCGCATTTGCCTATTCAGAGAAGGCGTAGCATGGATACCTATGTCCTGGACTCCACTGAAGTGTTCGATGGTACAAAAGGTAATCATCCTGTAGCTCGGCCGCCTCCAGTCGTTCAGGATGCCAACTCCCCTAACGATCGTACGGAGATGAGACCACTTATGCACCCCGAGCGTGCCATGCTACTTCAGCACGGACTTCCGCCTCGGCCACAAGTAGACCTCCCGCCCTCACACTCTGTCAGGACGTCGCGTCGCGACAGACATGAGAGGGGTGGCCAACGCTTTCCGTCTACCTCGCTGTCACCAGAGGGTCGTCATCCTGTTGGTAATCATGCCAGTTCTGGCCATGGTGGATCTCTCTTAGATCGGTTAGCTCCAGACGGTGGCGAGAAAGGGTCAACGTTTCGCGATCGTTTACAGGTACCCACTAAAAGAGACAGAGATGAGATGATGTCTGGGGATTCACCCATAGACCAAGTCTATGATGGGCCTGATGGTCAGAGGCGAGTCAGGAAGCGGAGTACCAAAACGAGGAGACCCAAACTTGCGCCATAAGATGTTGGTTTTCCACAGAAACTTGGCTCCACATAATATTTAAGCGTTCTGCTGTTGATGTATTATGCGCTCACTCCTGGTTTAATGTTTCTACTTTTTGTGCCCGTTCATAATGGTATTCTTAATTCCAGTTCTGCGAATATCACCGACTCCTAGCGAGTGTGAACGAAGTCCAAATCTTCCCTAGGCATCAACCACTCTAAAAACAGGAAAAATATACAATCCACAATTAAGATTGTGGTGTAAATTGGGCCTGCAAATGGCCCTAGGGACATAGTCCTACATCCTCCGGTCAACGAACTAGCATGCGGCACTGTTCACTGTGCTTACCGTTGTATCCGAGTCCACAGGTCGATGGGCTCCGACTGCATCACAGTTTGATAGACTGCTTCCGTGCGTCGAGCAACCTGCATCCAATCATAGAACCCTTTGATCCGCTCATGCGCCTGTGATGGATCGTGTTTTCCCTCTGAAACAATGCGGATGGCGTCTGAGATCCCCCGAAAAACATCTGAAAACAATCAACAAGGGTGATCGCGACGGTGGCTGCGGGGTCACTCACCGTCCTCGTCTGGGTTAGCGAACGAGATCATGTCCTCCGGTAAAATTTCGGGTACGCCACCAACTCGAGTAGAAACGACGTAAAGTCCAGTGCACGCAGCTTCCAGGATAGCAATACCAAACGACTCCGTCAGCGACGTGTTGAGAAATATTGATCCACGAATAAGGACCTTCATTGGACAGTTAAGATCCTTGCTGGACAATGAAATTTGAATTTTCGACGCACGGCTCGTACGTCACGGTGACGGACAGATCCAAGGAGCTCCATTCGATCCTGTAGCATGTGTCGTTCCCGCACTTGGAGTAGATCATTCAGCTTCGGGCCGTCTCCGCCTACCCACCAGTTAAGAGCATTTAAAAAAAGGGTGCCAGAGCGCGTACCTATGATAAATTTGACATTCGGAAAAGCTGCACAAACGCGGGGGGCCGTGGCGACTAGGAGGTCAATGCCTTTCCGATAGGCCAACCGCGAGAGCACCACAATATTGACTATCCTCTTCTAAGTTGGGATAAAAAGAAAGGTACGATCGGAACTCACTGGTTTCATACGGCTGCGGTTGAGATGATGGTGTAAACTGCTCGGCGACTAAGGCATTTGGTATGGTGTACACGCTCGGTCGCACTACCGATACGGAGGGATCATCATCCGACGGTTCGAATAATTGCCCACGCAAGACCGTATTTTCTCGGCTAACCATTCCACTGGATATTCATACGTGATGGAGCGCCATGTTCAGCTTACCTTGTATGAGAAACACAAATTACAGCGTCGACATTTTTCAGAGCAGCCGCCAGGAGTTTGTTCGTTAGGATACTCGCTGCGTCCTCGAAGCCGAACAAGCTATGGTCGGTGAATACAGTGCGCACACCCAAAAAGTGAGAATGAAGAATTGCTTCGTGGCCGAGCGAAGAGAGACTAGCATGTGCGTGGATCAAGTTAATATGTTCCCGTGCGATGATGGTGCGGAAGTATGGAAGAAACGTGAAATAGTTCGGTAGAGTAGCAGAGGATGCGATTGTCGTGAATGGAAGATAGTATACCTTGAGAGAGGGTAGCAACCAACGAACACCGACGCGGTCAGGGGGATGGCTGTGCGTGATCACTATGACCTGGGAAGTATTACTGACTGTTAGCGAGAAATTTGATGATATACCTTGTGTCCCCTGCGGATGAGATTTGCACTGAGCATAAAGATATGGTTTTCTACCCCACCCACGTTGGGGTGGAAGAAATCCGACACCATTCTTTGGTATCCATGAGCTGAGTTTCGGATAAGTGGTGGAGGACGCACGCAATGGCGAGTGTACTATCCCCCATACTATTGGTGCAAACGCTGATCAAGTGAAGTCGATCCGGTCAGGTAAGGATCACTGAGTGACGCGTTTGAACGTGGAGTAGGCAGAAAATACAAAAATATAATAGTCCGGCCGAGGATCGAACTCGGAGCCTTCTGTGTGTGAGACAGAAATCATAACCATTAGACCACCGAACTAATTCTCATTAGTCATTCATGCCTCACTAGAGAACTGGTGTCCATTTGGAATGGTAGCACAAGTGGGTATTATGAAGCGATGGAACAAACTAATCTCGAGTTGATAGTAGAAAAATATGCGTGTGGTTCGTAACGTGCAAATAGAAGAGAAAGTCGCATCCATAATATCGGTGACCTACACCTCCTACGACGCAGTTTTCTTCTGATCTGGTGAAGATTCCTGTAGCTCCTCTTCAACAGCCTTCCGACCTTCTGCAGTTAGAGTCGGGACACCCAAACTTATGTCCTTCTCGAAATAACGGGGCAGAAACCTGGACCATGGTCAGAAAGCATGGGGAGGAAGGAAGCACAACTGGACGTACTCTTTCCCGGTGCGCTTTCTTTCGCTTGCCTCATCGCGTTGTCTCTGCTCGATAACTAGCTTATGCTTGGTCGCGTCGCTATACTCCTTCTTAAGCAATCTCGACGTGACGCTCTCCCATAGTTTACGGGACTCATTCGGTAGCTGCTGTTCAAGAGGGCGAACAACCTTGGGAATAATTTGAAGAGAAGCGAGGTCCACCAAAGTGTGGTACTCAGACGTAGACGAAAGGGAGACGCTGGAATGAGATACAAGCGCAGAAGAGGTTCGCCGCCAACGAATTTGGCCACGCCAACACCCTTCAAAGTGGGCGAGAACACGGGCCTGCGGGACATGCCTGACTTTGGTCCATTGTTCATGTTCCGTCTCGCCCTCTTGGTACGTATGTATTACACCTTCAGCGAGGAAATGGGCTCTGCCTATCCACGACTATGTGTAGTTAAGATCAGACCTGCGGTCACCAAGAGGGAAATTCACCCACCTCTTCCTTGTATTCGAGCACCGCCCTCAATTGTTCGCCTTTCTTAGTTCCCGTACATGTGATAATGGTAGAGTCAGCTACGGTGATATAGAAACTTCCTCTAAGAATTCCGTTAACACTGGCCACTGGATGCGTGATGTGATATCTCTCCCCTTCGCCGGGGCCGCCAGTGATATCGATAAAGATGCCTTTGTTGAACGAGCCAGGTGCGACACGCAGTGTTGTTCCAGAAACCTTGGCCGATATCTGGTCAATCCCTTTCATCTCGATAGAGCGTGCCGGACAAGATGCAAAATATGCGGACACGGGTGGGTGGTGTGATACCTGCTCAGTGATGTATACCACGCGAACGTCATCGGAGCTGTCCCCACCGGAACCGAGAGAAAGGTTTGACATATGGCCGGAGAGGCCCGCATCAGCTGCAGGATCAGGGGAGGTTGAAGCGGTGGAAGGACTTGGTTTGATTTTCGAGAGCAGGCTGATACCGCTACGAATGCTTTTGGAACTTCGTTCGCTGTGTCCGCTCTTGATGCTGATCGTCTCAGAAGGAAAGGGTGTGTTCAAGGCAGGTGCTGAATGGGTATATGTGGTATGGATTCCGAACTGCTGGGCGGAGTCAGGGGAGTACGGGGGCACGTCCCAGTGTGAACGGAAGTGCTCTCCGAGAACGGAATTATAAGGCTTGCATACTTTGCCGTGCTGCGGTGAATCTACTGAGCATTTATTTAGAAGAAAAAAAAAGAGAGGTAGACACACAATGAACTTGAGATCCTTTGTGAATGTAAACCGCACTACAGCAAGCATGCGCTCAAAGGGATCATCAGAGTCGTTGATCCTGATGAACAAGTCAAGGTGCGGCCTCTGAAACAATCACCGAATCAACATACGCTGCAAACAAATCGGGTCTATCAAGATAATGCCAATATTCCAGGTTTGGCAACGGCTCGAGCAAGGACGCGGGCAAAGATAGTCGCCTGACAGTTTGTGATGAGTGGCCCCGAGTGAATGGAGACATGACACCCACATTGCAGCGATGTCTTTAACGCCGAGAGACTTCTTGACGAGTTGGATGATCATCTTGAGTTTTCCACCTTCCCCAGTATCGCCAGAGTCGGGGACGGAGATGGGTGGGTCTGGTGCATCTGTATCATCGTCGATGTCCGCGTCTTGTTCGGTCGCCGGAGGAATAGCGTCTACTGTATCGACCATGCTGGCCGATCCTGAATTCTAAGGAGTGTATTAAAGGGAGACTGGTAGAAGTAAACGGCAAAGAAGCAAAGAGCGTGGAGGGATCCTTTATTTGCCCAAGATCGCTCACAGTTGGCTTCCCACAAGGATGCAGGTCAAGGTAACAAGCAGGCACGTGCACAAAGACATTCCATTTTGTACATACATGCGTCGCTACTAATAGCCCAGAATATTTATTCAAAGCTAGTTGGGGGGAGTAGTGGACAGGCTCTTCAACGACTCTACAACCATTCTCGCATGCATCCGCAGCTTCCCATCCTCTCCATCCAAGCTCTTCTGCTCCGTAAATCCTAAGCCAAGCTTTTCGGCAGTCCTTTGCACTGTCTCATCTCTTATCGCTATTTCCCCTTCAGCCGCCTGTCGTGACCACCAACGCACAGCACGATCTCTGAGTTCAGGATGGCGCATAATAACTTGTTGCGTGTGTCTTAGGAGGTGTGCTCGGGGAAGCGCACGCTCCAGATGTGCAAGCGCGGGTGCGAGATACACAGAGGGAGGCCCAGGTGCATAGAGGGGGGGTAGGACTTGGACAACCAGAGGGAGGGCGAGAAATAGCACCTGGCGTATGAGGAAGAGGTTATCGTGCCACTGAGGAGCTCGTTAGGTAATTATAGAGATGCTGGCAAAGTATACCTACCATGAATGCATACTGGGCATCCTTGGGCAGTGGCACGGCACTGACAGAGGTTAGCGCGTATCCTTCTGCCAGGAATGCACAAACTAGTACGCCGAGCACAGCGGTGCGCAAGCGCTCACGACCATTCATACCGGTAGTAAGTACCAGCAGAAGAGTAGCAGTCTGTAGATACTGCAAGGATATGGAGGCGAAAGTGAATAAAACATAGTCTCCCAACGAAGAGCAGAATTGACATTTCTGCATGGAAAGTTGGCCAAATCTACGTGACAATGAGGAGCAGTCCCAGGAGTTCGGATGTATTCACTGTGCACCTTGTAAATAGGCCTCGATTGACCCATGTAGCGAGACGAGTGAGTAGCAATTCAACGTCCTTTGGTATGGGCGGGTTGCTGGCGTGGCCAAAGCCTGCCTCCATCCATAATATCGTCTTTATTCGGTCGACTGGTGCATTGATTGGTAACTGCAAGCGACTGAACAGATTCGGCGGACGAAACCACAGCAGCTGTCCGAGGGTGTAGGCTGTGTGTAATGCCACAGCGAGCGACAGCAGGCGATGAGCAACACTTTTGGAGGCCTGCAGAGGTTGGATTCGAGAGACATAAAACCACGAGCCCAGTGACACAGTTGCGTAGAGGATGTAAAGCGAGAAAGACATCTCCATAAGGCTAAGCCAGAAGGTACTCTCTGGTGTAATAATTTAACTCCTGTCGCTGGCTCAAGTACACCCGTTAGGACAAGAACATCCCAGTGCAGTGGACGCCTTTCCGATTGCAAGGAGCCCAGGTTTGGTTGGTCTCCACATCGCGCTCGTTGCTTTAACCCGAACACGGTGTTTTGAAATGCTCGAATGGATAGTTCCTCCAAAAAGCTTGGTTCAACTGAGGGTCGAACTCAGGACCTTCTGTGTGTAAGACAGAAATCATAACCACTAGACCATTGAACCGACAGACGTCATGGTCCCCGTGGTCCCCAACAGCGAAAACTAACGAGGGTTTAAATTTTGGCGACATCGCCCTGGGCCTTGGCTCCTTGTGTGCACTGATCGTTGCCTTGTTTCGTGTAAAACAACATTCATGGTTTCCCAAACACTCGACTGCCCATGTCGTCCTACGCCGCAGTCCGTGTTGTCAGTGTCACGGGGGCACAAGTGCAACGGGAATCTCACACTTTCGGATTCAGAACAATCGGTCCCACGTCGATATTATCTGCGCAACTTGCCCGATAACCACGAGCTCACTGTCTGACCTCTCGTGCGTGGGACGTCGCCCTTGTCGTCTGGATGCCAATCCATTCGGTGTAACGCTGTAGGACAGTTTTAGGTTCGGTGGCTTGGCGGATAAGCGTGCGCTGCCCAGTTTACCCCTACGACCTGAACTGTCGTCTCAGAGTTGATCCCGCAGTTGCGGCACTGGTTCGGGTTAGTTTCGCCGTATTACCTTGGCAGACTCGGCACTGCTTCACAAGGTCCAGCAATTCTCCATTCTAGTTGTCTCTTCGCCTCTACCAGTCACTTCGATGTCGTCAACTTCGGCCCCCAGTTCCGCAAGCTCTGGTGAGGGCGCACTAGTTTTATTTTGTCTTCGGTTGTGCCTCTTACGTTTGGTAAACTTTAGCCTCGCCTACATCTTCAGGCAAACCTGCCTCATCAGGCACCCCTTCATCCTCAAGTAGCAGTGCTTTGCCTTCGTCCACTCCGACCAATCTCAGCTTTAATACCATCCAAAATATGACGACATGTACATCGTCCTCAATTACATGGTCATATGGTGGGGGCCAAGCTAACCTCGTGTTGGCCATCGCCAAAACTGGTGCCAGCCAACGTTTTGTCGCATCGAATGATGTTCAGCGCAGACAGAACACCACCGGTATCACAGTCTTTCAGACCCTTGCTAACGTGAGTGCTCAGGCGGACTCGTGGAAGTGGCCTTCTGTAAATCTGGCACAAGGCCAGTACCAGATCCGTGGTGAAGTGGGCACTGTGACTGCCTTGTCTACGCCCTTTTACATCTTGAACGGCTCCGATATCTCTTGTTTACCAGGTGTTCCTACCTCCACTCCATCCCCTTCGGTCAGCGCCAGTCCAGTCTCTGACACATCGTTGTCCCACAGCAAGAAAACGGGTGTTATCGTGGGGGTTGTGGTTGGCGTTATAGCTGGTCTCTTTCTTGTCGTTGCCATCATCATCTGGCTTCGGCGACGCAAGCGGATTAAGCGGTTTCCAGCCCGAGGTGGATTCTCCATGCGCAACATGGGTCAGTGGGGTTCTCTACCCTCGAACGCCTCTAGCATGAGACCCAAGAACACCGATTTCGCAAACCGCCACTACCACGGACACACAGAATCCACTGCAGGGATGCTCGAAAGCGCCACTGGTAGCAAAGCGTCCAAAACCAACCCACCGGGGGATGACGAGCGTGTGACCGAAGTGGGTGAGAGTGAAAAAACGCACTCGACTTACTCTCATTCGATCCCTGGAATCAACCCACTGGACTCTCCGGGTTACTCTGTGTCACCCAACCGTCATACACCCATGTATTCCATCCAGAGTCCGGCAAGCGCTACGGATCCATCCCGCTTTCGCACCGCATCAGCCCCTTCATCCAACGCTCTCGAACAACAAGCCCATCGTATTCGATCGTCTATGGAAAGTTCCGCGTGTCTACGAACTGAACGTCTATCAATGCCAGTCATAGCCCCAGCCGCCCTTGACAGGTCGCCGTCGACTCCGATCAAGGGAGCAGCCGATTATCCCGAACTCGGAGCAGAGGTATCGTCTGTCCAACGGTCCGCATCAACAAGCGGCTCTACTCCTCATCGTACTGCACGGAAGCCTGTCCCGCGTTACAATCCGTCGGAGTTTCCTCAAGATGGGGATCGCACCCGCACATCATCTACAGTCGCCGTAGGTTCTTCTATGTGCAATAGTGCCGAATCCATGCCATCGAGCGGTACTCCTGACGTATCCCGCATGCCCAGCTTGGGTCACGGTCGTCCGGTGCATTATCTAATTCCAGATATGCCTCCGCCCTCCAAGTAAAACTTTATCATCCACACTCGGTGATGCCCGGGGAGCCGATAGCATTTCTAGGACCCATCTTCTTCCTTGATGCCTTCCGTGCGAATTCCCATGTGTCGGGCACCGCTGTGGTCCTATCTACAAATCTCTTGTGAGAGAACTCATACTGCGGTGTCCCGTTATCATAATTTCAATTCAAACAGACTTGTTGCGATACAACGATGTAGCATTCCTGTATTCTAATCTTGATATGGACATTGCATGCAGACTTCATCCTTTCCGAGTACTTACCATGTAACGTTTCATTCCATGCCTTTCCTTAATAGCACTCTGCCTCGAGATCGGGTACACTTGTTTACTTGACTGGTTGCTTGTAGAGCGCGGTACAGTGTATGCCCACATTCACTGAAGAACTTACATGCGCCAACGTTGAGTCTATCCCAAATCTACGAATTTACGATAATACTACAAGCCAAGCATAAGGTATACCTACGTGCACGGAATTGCCAACGAACGACAATAGACCGCATTGCGGACAGCAACGGGTTGGGCTGCCTGTGATGGGTTATACAATTCGGTCTATCAACCACGTTCGGTCGAGCAATGAAATGAATAGAACCACTGGGGTAGATCATGACCAACCCTCAAAGCTCCGACGGCGAAGGGGAAGAGGTATCCACGGTGTTCGACCTCTCGGGTCGGATCTATGTCTCGTTGTCTGAGAACTAGTAAGACCGACTTTCCGTATTTTAGCAAGCCTGTGCGATAAGGTGTATTATTAGCGGGAATCTCACTCGCGACAGGAAAAATTTGTTACCTCCATAGCCCCGCCCAAGCCACGAAAGACGCAATAGCCGTCGAACCAATAGTCATAGCTGCGAACGCGTAAGGCATATCTTCCATATGGCTTTTCAGCTTTGAAATTTGAATCAGCGATACTTATGATAGAACTGAGGTATTGAAAGAACGTATACATTCATGCCAAATAGCCCAGCGATAAGAGCGCCACAGCCAAGACCCATGGTTGCAATGGAGACCTAATTTGTCGATCAGGGAAGAGTTTCGTTGCACCACAAATATCTTACTTTGAGGTCGAGTGCAAGAAGGGCGTTGCGATTAGAATCTAAGATGAGCTCTACGATCTCTTGAGTGGATTGAACGTTGCTCTGCAATAGGGGATGAGGTTTGTTCAATAAGCGTAGGCTTCAAACAGACCTCGATATTCTCCGCTTCATTGACTATCTCTTCGACCTGTTTCGCGAAGAATTCAAGTAGAGCCTCAAGTTCATCATGCTCGTGGTTTTGCCGGACAATACCATTCTTCTTGTCCGTGAGGTACATCGCATTCAGGTCGTCATCTAGAATCGTTATGAGGAATTCTCCCGTGAGGTAATGATGGCGAACCTTGCTCTAGAACTTCCTCAAGGGCATTTTGCACCTGTCACGATTGAGGTAAACTCCGCAAAACATCTTGACGACGATTACATACGTACGAGTTTCGCGCGGTTTTTAAAACTAGCAAGGCGTCTAGAATAATGGAGTAGTCGCTTGAACTTGTCATGGTTTATGTCATCTTCTAGTTCGGACAGAAGCCCTCCCACAAGATTACGGATGAAAACCATTTCGGCCTCAAGTGCACTCAAGACCGAAAGAAGAATAGACTCGATCGCCCTGCTGGGTGTCAATGTGAGTGATAAAGGAAATGGGCGAGGGAAACCCACCGAAACTCATAAGGAGGACCACTGCGGGCCTTGAGATTGTGCTTGCCAAGCAGTCAGGTTACTGGGCGATTACCCAAAATCCCACTTACCTCCAGGTGGTAAAGGAACGCGGAATGCAATCTGGAATCATTGGATCCGTACGTGTCAAATAGGATAACGGCGTCCGCCTTGACCAACGCTCGTATGTGTAGTACGTTTATCTGCGCAGTTGAGCGACGAACAACCTTGGTAGAAAACGCGCCCTTACAAGAATTGCTTCCTTGCGGATCAGAACGGTCGGGATGAGGTTGGGTATTCGAGAATCTATCTTGCGAAGATCACGAGGCTTGATAGCAACATTAGCGACGATGACCGTGGCATGCGAGCGAGATATCCCTATTTCTTACGTTTAATCGGTGTTCATTGCATAAATCGGATCTCTTGAACTGCCCGGAGATGCTCTTAACAGCGCCTAGACCCAGTGGGACATATGAGCGCGAGGAGAAAACGGGGATAACATCGTGGAAGCACCGTCTTGATCTAGCACAGTACCTACGTGTGGTGGCAAGATCAATAGTCGGTTTCCGATGAATAGTGCCAAGGGGACGCACAACGCAGCATGAGGTCTGTGGGAAGCCTGCCCTTCATGACCTTCTCGAGGATGGCAGCTTTGGCAGCTTCTTCTTCCTCATTTCCTGTGGTTTCCTCTGGACTCGGAGGTTTGGGCTTAAGCTTCAGTAAGGCCTTCCATGATGCGTGACGGGTCTTGATAGTGGTGGCGTGCGAGGAAGAAGGCCATGCAGTGGTTGGTGCCAATGAGTGGCGACAGTGTCTTGAAAAGCAGCGGAGCCCAGCTAATGGCATTACATCCCTAACAGCACACAGAATGTGCATCCGTCGAGTAATAAAAAAAAGAGCAAAAGTGGTGTATTTGCCAAGCTTTTGCAGGAAAAGTGCTATTTGAAATGCGAAAACCATGCGCAAAGTTTTTGGCCCTTTACTTCGACCTTCCCGACGCATTCCGGTGCACAGACCACCAGCTTGATCGCTTCGGGCAACAGTGGTCCCCGGGAGTGGCCCACTTGTCAAGGATCTCCAGCAACGTGTTCGCTGCCTTTTCCAAGGTGATCAGACCAGTCCGTGCACCTGGAAGATCAGATGTAGGATCATGTCCCTGCTCATGGCCTACGGGGCTAATAGTTACATATCCAGGAACCATTTATCGTCGTCCAAATGCTTCCTCCAAACTCAAACTCAACTATTTTATGTCGTAACACATCCCCCCACCTGACTATTCATGTCCCCCCCTCATTCTCCTGCCATGTCTGAGACCCACAGACTCCTAGAAGCTGCAAACGCGCTGTCTCAACTGCTGCGCTCGCACTCCATACCCCATGCTTTCCACGGGAGTATTTTGACTGCGGTTGTGTCCGATAGTCCCTGCTGCGATGTCAGTGTAACCGTGTTGACTCCGTCCAGCCAACGTGCTTATAGCTCCCAGGAAATATATTGCATCGTAGACGGTGGCTCGACACATCCCTTTCGCCGCGTGCGCCAGGCATTGGTGGGAAACGATCACTTCACCATTACCCACTCGCCGTGGAGCAATCGGTATGCTTGGGTGGTTACTCATGCAGTCATAGAATCTTATGCCTCCCTAGGTTGCATGCCACGTATCGTAGACTGATTCCCGCAATCGAGGTAAGCCTGCAAGGACATATCTTTGTGTGTGGTGGACTCACGCGACCACATGCGTAGATTGAGATACTGCCTGCAGGAGAGCATGGCCCTCGCCGGTTGGATGCTTCAACGACGATGAACTTAAAAGGGATCCCATTCTTGACCTTGTCGGAATTCATCCGAGATAAGCTCAAAGCATGGGCGATGTAAGAGAACTTCTGCATGTTCTTGCATCGACTGACTGGTCTACATGCAGCCGTGGCTCTGAACGCGATGCCCGCGATATCACTTATACTTTATGTCGGTATTGGAATCGACTGGATATCAACCGAGTCCCTGAACACGATATGAACCACTTCGTGGCCTGCCATCGCCCAGCAGCGCTTTCGTGGGCAGCACTGAAGAGAAAGTATGGCATGTAGGGCCTGCAGGTATCACCCACATAGGACGGGGTTTTGCATTTGAGTTCGCACCACGTAGTACTAATCATTGTATTATATCACCTTAGCCAATTGCATCAAGACAACTGTATTTATGGAGTAATCACTAAGCTCGCGGTGACTTCGTGAACCCCACCTGTCAATGATCTCCGGACTGTCGGGCCTAAACCTCATCTCGTGACGCAGCACCGTACAGGACTTGTCTGCTTATGGGACTGGATTTAATGGACCCACAAGCCATATGACATGGATGGGAGAACTTGGAAGCAAACTGGGATCGATACGGTATAGACCAGTGGTTCGAGACCGTCATCAATTGATGCACCTAGCACCTTTCCACATTTTGTACTTTCCGGAGCATACCCATCACAATTGATCAATATAATAGGCGTTGCGCTGTGATTATCGCAAAGCAAATCCTGTTTGCGGCGTGACATGGTGACTGTCACGTTCGTCACGTCACGCGTATCAGCATCAGGCCGCGTAAGTCAAATACACGACAAGCCCAACGATGCCAGCTGCCACACGCACGCCGCAGAGGATGCCTGGTGGCATTCAATCATACTACCAGACAAAGATAGAGGCAGCGGAATTGCTAATCAACCAGAAGACACAGAACTTGCGTCGTCTGGAGGCCCAGCGTAATGCGTTGAATGCTCGAGGTAATATTGGTCCAAGTGCTCCGGTAAAGAGCTCATCTCTACCCAGTCAGATTACTCAGAGAAGAACTTCAACTCCTACACGAGCCAGGAAGTTATGTCGGCGAAGTCGTGAAAGTTATGGGCAAAAAGAAAGTCCTCGTTAAAGTTCAGCCCGAGGGGAAATACAGTAAGTGGAAAGTCACCTGTGCAGAGCATATGTTGACGCGTGATACAGTCGTTGACTTTGATTCCGATATCGATGCGTCTGCACTCACCCCGTCGTCGCGAGTAGCGTTACGTTCGGATACATACACGATCCACAAGATATTGCCAAACAAGGTCGATCCATTAGTCTCGCTTATGATGGTGGAGAAGGTGCCGGACAGTACCTATGAGATGGTTGGAGGGCTCGACAAGCAGATCAAGGAAATCAAAGAAGTCATCGAGTTGCCAGTCAAGCACCCTGAATTATTTGAGGCTCTTGGGATCGCTCAGCCCAAGGGAGTGCTCCTGTATGGGCCACCAGGAACCGGAAAGACGTTGCTGGCTCGTGCTGTTGCCCATCACACAGATTGCAAGTTCATCCGTGTATCAGGTTCAGAGCTAGTGCAAAAGTACATTGGAGAAGGAAGTCGTATGGTTCGCGAACTTTTCGTCATGGCAAGGGAACACGCACCGAGTATCATCTTCATGGATGAAATCGACTCTATCGGTAGCTCGCGAGGGGAGAGCGGATCAGGAGGTGGTGATTCTGAAGTCCAACGAACCATGTTGGAGCTCCTGAATCAGCTTGACGGGTTTGAAGCCACGAAGAACATCAAAGTCATCATGGCTACAAACCGAATAGGTACGATCGTTGGGCTAGAACCCCGACATTGCAAACTAATACACACTAGATATCCTGGATCCCGCCTTGTTACGTCCTGGTCGCATAGACAGAAAGATTGAATTCCCCCCGCCGGGTCCCGAAGCGCGGGTCAGCATCCTTCGCATTCATTCGCGGAAGGTGAGTTTTAATTCACTGTCGTAACTTTCTTCTACCCACCCAGCGTCCAGATGTCCTTGCAACGTGGTATTGATTTGAAAGCTCTTGCAGAGAAGATGGGTCAATGCTCTGGTGCCGAAGTACGCGGCATATGCACAGAAGCTGGTAACCTATATCCCTACGATGAACATATCACTAGCGCTAACATATACGAACTCGACAGGAATGTATGCACTCCGCGAACGGCGACAGCATGTCACTCAGGAGGATTTCGAGTTCGCTATTGCAAAAGTCCTCAAAAAGAACCAAGAAGGCAATATGTCGGTCAATAGGCTATTCTCTTGATGGTAATTTAGCTTGTGTAATGTTACAACACGTTGACTTGCCTATTCGTCCATTCTCACGTAAGTGGTGCATTGCTGTCCAAGTCACTGTGCAATGCGTGTTATAATTGTCTGAAGATCAGGAACATGTCATCTACGGTTGCTAGCACTTGTTACAGTGACAACAAGAATACGACAGATGCTGAGCACGTTGTACTGCGGCTCGGTGACAAATATTTCCCCTGCAAATTGGGCTGGGAACACACGGTGACACGGCCCAACGTTTTCTCTTACCATCCTGGCTTGCGCTTTCTTCTGCATCTACGTATGGCTCTAAGTCGCATGTTTGCAGTCTTTATAAGACCCTTAATATTTCCCCCTTGCTCCAAGGGGTGGGCACTCTGTAGCCGCTGCGCAGTCCGTACTTAGTACCCTAATGTTTTACCGAAAACATTCCGGGGGAAATAGTGGGGTCATCTCAATGATGTTCTTGGGCAACGAACCCACTTTCCCTTGGGAAACACCAACATGTTTGTTAGCATGTGCACACAATTGACAGCGAATCCGTCGCCTTCGAGATCCTGGGTGTTAAAGGCTCATCCTATCTCCGAGGTTCGTCATTACCACTAATTGACTTGTTGTAACTTTATCCGTTGATTTTTAAAATTGGTCCTTGACCAATTGATCAGTGGGTAGTCTTTCCGATGATACCTCGCAGTGCAGAAGCATATATCTTGTTTTGGAGGAGAGTGTATGGAACTAGGACAATCTAGGGCAGCAAGGAAAATATGGGCCGGCACGCAAGGGACTGTACGGTAGTCCACTCCGACCCAATGAGTGAAACTATTGTTTCCCCGAGGGCTTTCTAGATTTCTAACTCAACCCACAGCAACAAATATCGCTCGACAACAATCGTATGAGTGGTGCTCCCCCAATCTTCCTCTGTAAGAGTATGACCTGTGCATATGTAAACTCCTTGGAACATCTTGCTACTGTAAAACTGAGGCTGGACATAAAATACGAGTCCCCATTCGTCAATGCCCCTGAGGCATGTACCTCATTTTGTAAGAATCTAATGCAACAGGCGGACAGTTGTCCCGTTATTGACTCGGAATAGAGTTGGTGATGGACTTACAACCCGCGTATAATTCATTTCAACAGTCGAGTTGCAATTATTATCAAAAGACTATCGGCCACAAAGGGACTACTTACCATTTTTGTACTTCACGTGGTTCGTGCTGCGCTCAAAGTTTCCTGTCATTCCATCTTTCGAGGCTATTTGGCCCTTTCTGTCCGACGGGCCAGATTTATCGGTGTGCAATGGTGGAAGATAAATACATTGGTCTGGCCCTCGCCATATCCAGTTCGTTTGCCATTGGGACAAGCTTTATCATAACGAAAAAGGTTTGCCGTCTTGCTCCTTGCGGCTGTCTCCCACCCTAAACATATTGATCAGGGTCTTACGAACGCAGGAGCACGAAATTCTGCATATTCATCCGAGGATTATGGTTATCTTCGCAACCCAACTTGGTGGGCAGGGATAACAACATGTATGTCGCCATGGTCGCTTAAGGTGCTCTAGACTGACCTCGTTTTTCAGTGGTCCTTGGTGAAAGTAAGTCTGGGTGTAAATGTAACGTTATTCAACCTTAGTCGACCTCTCCAGTCGCCAACTTTGCGGCCTATACGTTCGCGCCACCAATATTGGTGACACCGCTAGGCGCACTGAGCGTGCTCATTGGGTGGGTGGTCTCACAAACGGAGTATTGCCAAGTTTGACGCTGCACAGTGCAGTTCTCGCGTCGTTTCTTTTGAATGAAGAGCTGGGCCATCTAGGACGAATAGGATGTGCATTATGTTTGATCGGATCTCTTATCATCGTCCTTCATGCTCCAGCAGACAAAGAAGTAGAGACAGTGGATGAGATTCTGCATTACGCCATTCAACCTGGTAAGCTGAGCCACGCTCATTCCTTGTTGATCCTCATTCTGTTCAGGATTTGTGCTATACTGCCTCACTGTCTTCGTATTCTCTGTGGTCATGATTTTCAATGTTGCCCCGCGTTACGGCCGGTCGAATCCTGTCGTTTATATCTCGATTTGCTCTTTAGTCGGTTCCGTGTCCGTTATGGCTATCAAAGGATTCGGGGTCGCGGTCAAATTAACCTTGAGCGGCAACAACCAATTCACACATCCCAGTACATACGTCTTCGGCATTATTGTGGTGGGATGCATCTTGGTGCAGATGAATTTCTTCAACAAGGCTCTTGACACATTTTCTACCAACGTGTATGTCCATCAATGCAATTTTGATCCTTATTCACTTTGTTCGATTAGGGTCAACCCGATGTACTATGTAGGATTCTCAACAGCGACCATCGTCGCGTCCCTCATCCTATTCCAAGGTTTCAATACCACTGATGGAACGAACACAATGACTTTATTAGCAGGGTTCATTGTGACGTTTCTTGGTGTCCATCTGCTCAATCTTTCGCGAAAACCAGATCCCCCCTCGCTTTCTGATGGCCATAGCACCCTTGAGACTGGCATACTGAATCCGCGAATAAGCTTGCAAGGTCGGCCATCACTGGACGGGTGGAGTGGCGTTTCCGAGCACAGACCTGACGCTGTACACCCTTCCTCCAGGCATGGTAGAAGGAGTTCACTGTACCGAGCCCAGAGTGCAGCCCTCTTCAACTCATTCGAGGAAGATGGGAGAGGTGATGTTCCGCTGTCCCAGTTGAGGGAAAGCGATGAAGATGAAGACGATGTCGAATCCGACAGTGATGTAAACGAGCGGACAAAGCTACGGTCAACCCATAATAAACGACCTAGTGTACCTCGAAGTCATAGTAACTCTCCGGCACTGCAGGGCAGCGCCAGAAGTTCCCCTCGACCACCTCATAAAGCTGTTTAGATTAGTAGATACCCTTTGGGCGCTTGCATGGACTAGTTGTGGTGGTACATTCATTATTGCACGCTTCAATGTAATCAACGGAATGTTGACAATAATTTGTGCACGACTTACATGTTCCTTTTATGTGGTTACAAGCAAGTGGCAGATTCTATTGCGGACGTGTACTACATGTGCATCGATATCAATCTGTCTCCTCTTTGATCAACCGTACTACTATCTCATTCAGATCTACTTCATCAATCATCACCATGGGTGCGATAGGAAGGCACACAGTGAACACCTCTGAACGGCTTGCGAGCCTTCGGGAACTCATGAGGAAACCCGAGTTCGATGTCAAAACGATCGTGGTGCCCAGTGAAGACGAACGTGAGTACGGGGCCAAGGGCTTCTCTTGGGTGTCGTGGTTTGCTAACTCTGAGCAATGGTGCAGACTTTAGCGAGTATCCTGCCGAAGCAGATAAGAGACGGGCTTTCATATCCGGTTTCAACGGCTCGGCAGGTGATCCTCACACTCAACTATACAGAGCAGTACTCACAGTATCATACACTCAGGATGTGCGGTCATCACGTTGCAGGACGCGTTTCTATTCACCGACGGACGATACTTCCTCCAGGCTGAACAACAATTGGATAGGTATGGCACTGGCTATTCCCGACGAATGGGGGCTGCGTTAAGCATCATTTGCCAGTAATTGGACGCTGATGAAGCAGGGATTGCAAGGTAGGTCGTGGCCCGGAATATTAATGCTATCCTTTCGTTAATTGTGGCCTAGATATTCCGACGTGGCAAGAGTTCTTAACGAAAGTACGTGAGCGACCACCAGAGCGAGTTAATTTGAGCGGCTGATACTAATTAAAGCATCTCGAGGAGGGTGTTAAGATAGGTGTTGATCCAACACTGATAGCGGCTAGTAGGTGACCTGGTCAACGTGTGCATTAGTTCTGAGCACGTTTACATAGCCGAGGCTCTTGAACTCCGGAAAACCCTGCAGTCTCGTTCTTCGGAGCTTGTTGCACTTACTCAGAATCCGGTAGACATCGTCTGGGGTTCTGAGCGTCCTCAGCGGCCCAAAGGAAAGGTTTTCGTGTTGGACCTTAAATATGCAGGTAGCGAGCCACGGTCGTCTGACTGTATCTTTGAATTTGACCTCATACTAGGCGAATCATTCAGCAGCAAGCTCGACCGCATCCGTCAGGAAATGGCCAAGAAGAACGCGGCTGCAATGGCTGTCACATTACTGGATGAGGTTGCATGGCTGTTCAATCTGAGAGGTTCTGACATCGATTTCAATCCTGGTAAGCAATCCGCCTTACTTCAGAGACTCGTTGAATTGCATGTACTGTGAAGTTTTCTTCGCATACGCTGTCGTCACGCGGGATTCGGCTGTCCTCTTCATCGATGAAAGCCAGGTGGACGATTCCGTCAAAGCCCACCTTGGACAATTAGTCAGCATTCGGCCGTACAGAGCGTTTTTACCTTACCTCAAACAGCTTGCTGCCGATTCATTCGTAAAAAAAGAAGAGGTATCTGTGCACACCTGATTACTTGATCCATTCGCCCTGTCTGACCCATTGCAGCCCGTTTTGCTAGGAAACAAAGCCAGTCTCGCCGTTGTGGAAGCCCTGGGTGAGGTCAGTTGCTTTGATGGATCTTCCTATCATTTTCCAATTCCAACTCGATCCTCAGGAAAACGTGGTTCTTGTAGCATCACCCGTGGCAGCACTGAAGGCAATAAAGAACCCCACCGAGATTGAGGGTTTCCGGCGATGCCACATACGCGATGGCACAGCACTGGTCCGCTACTTTGCCTGGCTAGAGAAACAGTTGGCCAACGGAGAAAAAGTGAACGAGTATCAGGGAGCTGAGCAACTTGAACAATATCGATCGTAGGTGTGCTTCTCTCGTTTGTCTAGCCCATCCTTATCTCTACAGTGAGCTCGATGACTTCATGGGGCTGTCCTTTTCAACCATCTCTTCTGCCGGTCCTAACGCTGGTTCGTACCATTAAATTATACATTTCGATTGTAACGCGTGATGGCCCAGCTATAATTCATTATTCCCCGGATCCAAATGACTGCGCTATGATTACGAAATATCAGGTACGCATGGCAAGGTTGGCAGGACCATTTTGCTAACATGAAATACTTTAGATATATCTATGTGATTCTGGAGGTACGGTCCGATCAGCTGAAATACCTCATGGTCACTAATGATGTAGTTATCAGGCCAATACCGCGATGGCACGACAGACGTCACTCGGACTTTGGTAAGACTTCGATCTGCGTGTATTGCCAGTTTTCTATGACCAAGGGATGTAAACCAGCACTTTGGAGTGCCTTCTGAGGCGGAAAAGCGAGCCTTTACTCGTGTTCTCCAAGGACACATTGCTATTGACACTGCCATCTTTCCCAGTGGTACGACTGGTGCGTCATTCCTCACGTGTCTCGGTTCGAGTGTTGAGGTGGGAGTGTCATGGCCCTGTTTCTGTTTGTAGGATTTACCATGTATGTGCCGTTTCACCTCTTTTATTTCCCCGTGTCTTACTGCTCCTTACGAATTTCCCGTGTCCACAGAGATTCCTTTGCTCGACGACCGCTTTGGCAAGATGGACTGGGTTAGTAGTTTAGCTACGTTAACTAGCCCGCTGGCACGTCGATGGACGTGTCCCTGACAGCTCCTTCATTTCTTTCTTTGTATAGATTACAGGTCAGTATTGGCGCTTGTTCCAAACAATATTTTCCAAAAATTTGACAGGCATGGAACTGGACATGGTGTAGGACATTTCCTGAATGTCCACGAAGGTCAGGAGGTTTACGTGCCCTGCATTGCGCCTATTACGCAGATATATTTCTGACACACACGCAGGACCTCAGGGTATTGGGACACGTATTGGTAAGTTCGGATGGCAGGAGAGAAAGAGATAGGGATGATCCTTTCTGTACAGCATATAACAATACGGCGCTGAAGCCGGGTATGACGGTGTCTAACGGTGAGCATATCATCCACCTGCATTGCGAGGAAAGTTGCTGACGAAATTGGTGATGTGGCGTATGCATGTATGATATCTATTCATTTGTCCATTTTCCTTTCCATTCTCCATGTATAAATACATGTGAACGTCACAGAACCGGGTTACTATGCCGATGGACAATGGGGTATCCGTATTGAAGATGTCGTCATAGTGCGCGAGGTCAACCCCCCTAACAACTTTGGGGGGAAGGGATACCTCGGGTTCGAGTGTCTTACAATGGTATGTCTATGCGCTCTCCCTGTTCTCCCTGTCACTCATGCCTCTCATACGATGTATAGTGCCCAATCCAAACCAGCCTTATCGAGCTGTCCCTTCTAACAGCCGACGAGCGAGCGTGGTTAAATTCCTACCACGATGAAGTTTTTCAGAAAGTTTCGCCTTACCTCGAAGGCACAGATGAGGTGGCATTCGAGTGGCTGAAGAGGGCGTGTGCGCAAGTCTGAGTCCTCAGGGGGGCTTTTCCCAAGAGTCGAGCATGGCTCAGATGAGGAATCTGATGTAGTTTTCTCAAACCTGTCTACGCCAATGCAAGACAAGGGATTAAGGATGTTGCCTGCGTCGGCAGAACTTGTTCATCAGATGAAATCCCCCATAAATCGGTTGTCTTATAGATCCTACAATGATCATGCAGTCTCCCATGGATGTTGAACTAGTGTGGTTGGAGAACCACTGAGAACCAGAGCTTATACCATTCAGTTGGACAAGAGAAGTGTGATTGTGCAGAATATGTTTGATAGGGTCATCAAGTCAGCTAGCTCCCACAAGGACTTCCAGCACCCTGATAGCCCTCCAATGAATTCAAATCTACCTATTCACCATCATATGGTGTGAATAAAACTATTCTTCCATTATCTTGGGCCAAAGAATAGTGAACCTGTCAAGGAACCTGGTCAAAACAAGCTTTACTGCAACAGGGACCAAAGCGATAGATTAATTCGAAGCTACTCACATTATCAGGCTAGTCCCATTCGCATTCGCATCTATTTCAACTGTTGCCAATCACAATCTCACAAATAGAAGTAGAAATCAACTGTCTAGGATTGTAGTGTATCTTCAGAGCTACAGGTTTTCATATAACAGCTAACAATTTTGTTTGGGCCTTCATGCACTATATATGCAAAGTCTCATAATTTCTTCGAAAATGGCCCCCGGACACCAGGCCGCCAAGTCGCGGAGTGTTCGGGATTCGCCGAACGCACACCTCTTGGGTGAGGATGTGCATGATCAGACACGGACTTATAACTTGGCAACAGAAATACATTGTTCCTGGCATCCCTAGTAAGCATGCTGTATCATGTAAAATGACATTTGATGGCAAATACATAGTAGGTAGATACAATCTAAATATACACCTAACTACGAAAGACATCAGGATCAAGTATGCATCATGACCACATTATTGCAGAAGAATTGAAGAGGAGAAATAGAGGTAGACAATTACCAGTTACATAGTATGTTGCTGGGGTTGGAAGAAGTGGCAGAAATTGGCCAAGTTTCAGAAGAAATCCAAATAGAACAGTAAATATTAGGGAGAACAAAGAGTGAAAGAAAAAAGCCTGGTGTCCGGTATGTGGTGTAAATAGCTACGAGATGTTAAGATGTAGTGTTGAGAAAGAAGTAATGCCAGAAAAATGTTGGGAATGTTACACAGAATGTCAGGATATTTGACAACGGTGTACTCCAAGTATATCCGCAGGGAGAACGGACGGTTAGGGATTCAGGGAGGTAGGAGAGGATGGGGGAAACATGTGGTTCATCCATTGTGCAGGGTGCGAGATCTGCGAGGCATATACGGTATGTAATGATTGCATGGTATCACGTCATTCTCCGCTTGGAGTGCACTGGGCGAATTCGGGAGAGAAAGTTGAGCGTCGTGAAGGTATGTAAAGACGTAAGCATAAAAACCACGGGCGTAAGATGGGCATAAGATTATATGTAGTCGTTGGGCGCAGATAATCACGTAGATTCGATTCGATTCGATCTGTATTGAACCGTAATAGCCTTGTAACAACCATGAGGATTCGGGCGGGTGGTGAAGTCCGCAAGGTTGCAAATATAAAATGGAGGCGTGCTTGATAGATCAGAAATCAGTCAGACTAAGTCAAGAAGGGGTGATGCCAATTTCCCAGCGGAGCCCACTTCATCTGCCGAATAAGTCTTAAGTTCCGCAGGGATGTCCCATCCGACGGAAATGCGCGAGTTATTCCAATTTAGCAAAAGGAATCAACTCGGTCGGCTATCCAACACACAACCGACAAGATGCATCCCATCTGACGGGGCGGTGCCTCTCAACAGGAAGATCCAACTACCACGGACCGTAGTCAGCTACAGTAACACTCACCGACAGCATATAACAAATGATTTTCACCATATACCCATGCCACTTCGAACCTTTCGTCCTAAAGCAACCGCGACTGTTTTAGATGTCTCCGTACGACCATATCTCTCACTGTCGGCGTCATGCCAAGTCAGCGGCAGTGTAATTTCATACGGGCGGAGATATGAGTCGCAGAAACTCACCGCTCGCAAGTATTCCAGCTGTTGTTGTCGTGTCCTGTTTCCAACATCCCGATTGACAATACGTGGCAATGACGCAACGGGGGGACGGGTAAGATGTGGGTCAAGAATATACGGAAGCAAACAAAGAACACGCGCCGATCACCGGAGAAATGTAGAGGAGCACGGCGAGATGGCAGACAGGGGCAGGTACCAGGACGCAAAGTGGCGAACAGACCCACGAGGCGAAGGTTGCCAAACAAGGTAAGGAAATAAGGCACAGTGGGTAAAATGAACGGCCGCCGTGGAACAACATGCAAAGTCATATAGGAAATTGTCCACGTTTTGATATTAATGTTGGTGCGAAAATCCGAAGGTGGAGAGTTGTTGAGAGCAGATTTTGGTGAGGGGAGCAAGAACATGAAGATGAATGAGACCCTGTTCAGGGTAGCAATATAAAAGAATGACCCACAGTTACGCTCGTGCAGAATCCGTAAAACTTGCGGGGAAGGGGGGAATATTCCCGATGGATAGCACTAAACTTGCTTCTGAAATCTGTCCGACAAATACAGCAATCAACGTCTTTAACCAAGAAAATCGTTCAGAAACGAATAAAAATCAAGAACGCACATTTACAAGCCGTGTCTAAATCATTTGACCGGTCACCATAGCTTCTCACATATTTGGAGAGCTTGATGCCCGCCTTGAGTTTTGCATCCAAAATGTCACATTTGTTGAGAAAAAGAACCAAATCGACGTTGGCCAGGAGTTTATTGGAACAAATGGCCTTCCAAAGGAGGACAGAGTCTTCCTGTATGCACGGTTGTGGAGATCGAAATGAGGACCAGAACAAAGAAACAAAAGAGCGGAAGACGAACAAGTCTGTTTACCGTCCGATCCTCGGCGAGGACCTGGTCAAACCCAGATATAGGTGCAAGGAATATGATCGCATCAACTGACATTCCATGATCAAGCCCTTGTCATGACTTCAAGTGGGATTGTATGACTCACCATCATCAAAAAACGGAACCCATGTGGCTGTACGAGGCGGCCGAAATCAGGGCAAGTAGCAAGATAAAAAAAAGACAGGCATACCTCTCTGTGCGGACGTAAGATAAACCGTTAGAAGCGCTGAGTGAAGCCAAGGGACAGATGACCCACCTGCGACCTCGACCCACCTACGTCCACAATTCTCCACTCTGTTCCCTGTTCTCGACCAGCAGCGGCTTCCATCTCACACCTATACTCGGATACGCCAACTGTTTTGAGTCTTGCGCGAAGGACATCGTCTGTAAATAGCAGTGAGAGTATTTCGATAAAAGTAAAGAACAGCAAAGTATAAACTGACCATCTGAGGGGATATAGTCTGGTAGGGTGACCCGCTGCAAGTCGTTTAGGAAGCTGTATACAGACGGCTCATTCGCACTCCGTTACAAGAAAGAAAGAGAACACTGACAACCCGGGTGACTCCTCAAGTCTAATTTTTCTTCTGCGCAAGATTTCCCTGACAAATGGATCACTCCAAAGGGCAATGATATCTCCATAACATGCGTTAAGGACCTGCTGGGCTTCATCACGGGAGGTGGCCGTGCTGGTGCTGTCGCCGTCTATTGAATTTGGGCGTGCGCTGGTGGGAAACGGGAATGATTTTGCGAGTGCGCCTTTCCAGGATGTTGCGCTTGGTCTGACGAAGACTTCCTGAGATGGACGCCAGCGCTGATCAGGACGGTGGTGATAGGCGGGATGATGATGGTGATAATGAGTGATGATAGGTGCGCCGGAGGTTGAGGTGGAAGCGATAGGTGCCCAAGCATCATCCTGACTGGGAGGGATGAGTTTTGCGATGAGGAGTGCCTCGACATGGTGGAGAGGCGATAGACGTAATTTGACGAGTTCAAGTTCATGTGGGATGTATGGAGGGTCTTCTTCAGAGTCTTCGTTGGGGCTCTGCGGATCGGTGGCAACGGGAGGAGGAGGAACGGATGAGATAGCATCTAGGATTGTGCGTACGGAGCGGACGATGTTGAGCTGGATGACGCTCCTCCAGAGGATGCGTTCAGCGCGAAATGCGGATGGAGTGTAGAGACGCTGAAAGTCTGCGAGGGGTGAGCTGATAGAGAGAAAGCGCGGAACAGACATACGACGGAGAGTAGTTGATTTTCCTAGTGGACGGGTTAGATGGACGACAAATGACGAGGAATTAACTGACCGGATTCTGATTGGCCGAGAAGGAGGAGTCTGACGACCGACTTTTTCTTCTGTTGCATGCGCTCTGCCTTGAGAGAGTTGTCGATTGCCTGACTACGCCGCTTTGCCTCTGCTTCCTGGGCAAGCCTGATGAGGCGATCCTGTTCTGTTTCGCCCGGTGGGGGACGGAGGAGTTCGTCGAAAGGGTCGACGTCGTTTGGGTTTCGAGCTGGGAGGGGCATGTCGATGTGGTGGTGGTAGCAGGACGAGGTGTGTGCGTCAGGCACCGGAAAGAGAGACGCCCGTCGCAATCATTGGATCAACTCAGTCTCAGGTCCCTTATATGCGCACAGAAACACGCAGACACCCTCGTTCTCGTGGTCGTCGTGGTCGCCGTTCTCGCTGTCGGTTATCCTCGAGTCCGTCGACAGCAGCGGTGACGTATTTCAATTTCGAGTCAGAAAAGCTGAGGGTGTCTGGGGTCCAGCGTATTTTTATTATCAGGCAGATTCGTTTTTTGATCTGATTCAAGTTAGTCGTATGTCCCATCTGCACCAAAACTCAACCGACCCAGGTGCCCCATGGCTCGTCCAAAAGTTTGGTGGAACGAGCGTAGGCAAGTCTGCACTCCAGATCGCAAGGCAGATCGTTCCGTGCGCAGATATTTCAGTCCTGTTTCATTCGTGTCCTCATGGCCCACTTCACAGCACCTACACCCACCAACATAAACTCGCACTGGTCTTTTCTGCTAGATCTGGATCAACGAAGGCACTTGGGACCACAAACCTGCTTCTTCGCGCTGCTTCACAAGTCAGGCAGGGTACCTCCAGGCCCACATCAGGCTCACAGACACCTGTTTCCGCAAATAACAGCCTGTTCCGGCGTTGCAGGAGCAGCTCTGGTCTATTCCCCATCACCCCATTCGCAATGACACCCACAAATGCCACCCCAGCGGACAGCTGCATACAATCATCCCCGGAATTTGCTACAACAGTCCAGCTCATTCGAGATGAACATTTTTCTGCTGCGCGCGAAAGCATAAAGAACCCCGATATCCTCCAGGAACTCGAAGATGAAATCACCAGCGACTGCGATTGGCTTAATAGCTACCTCTTCGCTGCTCAAGTATGTACCAGTCACGCGCACATTCACTTCCTCACCCAAAATAGGTCATCGACGAAATATCACCGCGCTCAAGAGATAACATCATCGGATTTGGTGAACGTCTCTCATGCAAGCTCATGACCGCCATTTTGCGCGACCAGGTACGTCTACCTACCCAATCCAACCGCATCAAGCTCATCAGCAACCCTACTTCAGGGCATTGACGCAGAGTATGTCTCCCTCGAAGACATTGTTCCCGCCTTTGATGTCGACCCCTCCCTTGGTGCTACCGAAGGCGCCCTTGACCAGCTTTTTTACGACTCGGTAGCTACTGCCGTCGCACAGCGCATACGCGAATGTGAACCCAGAGTGCCCGTCATCACAGGCATGTATCCCCATTTCTTTACTCCGTTGCATCCCAACATCTTTTCTCATAGGCTTCTTCGGCCCCGTCCCTGGTTCTCTCCTCCGCCAAGTTGGCCGTGGCTACACTGACCTCCTCTCTGCTCTCCTCGCTGCGGGTCTCGGTGCCTCAGAACTCCAAATCTGGAAAGAGGTAGACGGCATATTCACCGCTGACCCTCGCAAAGTGCCTACTGCTCGGCTGGTTCCTATCATATCCCCGGATGAGGCCGCTGAGTTGACATACTATGGTAGCGAAGTCGTACATCCATTCACCATGGAACAGGTACGTCACCTCTTCGTCAAACAGATCCAGCTGGACAAGTCTGCCGAACAGGTCATTCGCAAAAAAATACCCATCCGTATCAAAAATGTCCAAAATCCCTCTGGGCCTGGAACTGTGATCTTGCCCGAGCCAGACAATATTGCTGATCCCACAGCAGAGCCAATCAACCTTACTTCTCTTTCATCCATCAAATCCCTCTCCCCCGTTCCCACTTCACCCCTCTCTCCCGCTCTCCAAACATATCCCTACTACAGCAAGAGGCATCTTCCAACAGCAGTAACAATAAAAGATAACATTGTCATTCTCAACGTCAACTCTAATCGTGCACGCGTATCGCATGGTTTCTTGGCAAGGCTATTCGGCGTATTGGATAGTTTTGGTATCGTCGTAGATTTGATCAGTACAAGCGAGGTCCATGTGAGTTTGGCGATCGACGGTGGGTCCGAAGGGGAAGGCAGCGGTGACACGTGCAGCGGAAGAGGAAAGAAAGTTCTGGATAGGATCGTCACGGAATTGCAGAAATGCGGCACCGTAGGTTTTCAATTCTTTTAATCCCAAGTTTTTCTTAAACCACCCTGCTACAGGTCACTGTCCACCCACACATGTCCATTCTCTCGCTCGTCGGAAAACACATGCGCAACATGATCGGCATATCCGGCCGGATGTTCACCACCCTTGCACAGGGCGGCGTCAATATCGAGATGATATCGCAGGGAGCGAGCGAGGTTAACATTTCATGTGTCATACAAGCGAGAGACGCGGTCAAGGCCTTGAACCTGATCCACCAGAGTTGTTTGGGGATCGGCATCAATGAGCCTGCTGTCAGTGGGGAACAGATGGGAGGACTAAATGGCTGTGCAAATTTAGCTGGCATCGGCATGGGAGGTGTGCGAGGTGTTGATGGAAGAGGTGGTAGAGGTTGGTGGAAAGCTTCTCACCTCATGCTTACGCTCACGTATTATTTCTAGTCGGCCCGTGGCTATTCTGAGTTGCACGCACGCACGCATCATGTCGACGGATGTGTCAGTTGCAATTATATGAGCGCACGGCCACACACTTATACCTCGTGCCCTTACCACACCAACATGACTCCTCAAGGCCTCAACTCAGGAATGCGATTCAACTCGCCTCGGCCCCCGTCTCGTTACCTGTTTCCCAAGCTCAAGTCCGCAGGCCGCCGTTCATACGGCTGACTGTCGTGATGTCTTTGTTAGGTGTGTGTGTGATATTGGAGACGCAGACCCGTGTTGCGTATGTTATCTGGATCGTACTAGATATGTATTAATACCTTGCTGTATCCTTCGCGGTCGTGTGTCGTAGGGCATGCATTGACTGAACTGCGTTATGCTTCAGCATATGTACTAGGCCGTCGTTACATAAACCGTCTTGGAGCCGATTGCAGACTCCACTCCGCAATTGGCGATACACCCCGCAAGTTTGTTCACATTCTCCATCTCACATGTTACATTATAATTCATAATAGTCTGATACCCCATTCGCCCTCCTAGCCTCCGCTGGCATACCGTCGGCAAAGCGAAGGGACCTCACACCTTGTTCTCTGACTGGCGTTCTCCTTCCTTTAAACACCACCTCCAGTGAACACGCCATCTATTCTACTTGTACTCCCCTCCCTTCCCCGTACCCGGCTGTATAAGTTGTGTGTGGCATACAGGGTGCTTCGCTGAAGGAAGGTTGTCCTAGCTTGGAGGGCCTTCTCTTAACAGTCTTGGATGAGATCGTGATGTCGCCAAAAGCTGCTGCTCACCGTGGCCCGGCAGGCATCACGCCTTGTGCCAATCTGTGGGCACTGGAATACCGGTTGACGCCCTCTGGAAGGCTACTTCTGCATGCTCTTCACTGCGAGTACAGGTAGGTGGTAGAGCGTCACTCAGGTCGTGTCGCCAAACATCCAGAAGGTTGTTCACCTTTCTTTTGGCAAGGAGCGCCCTGAGAAGACTTCGCAAGTTGACACGGCATATATCCCGCGCTCCGCTCCATCCTTGAACAGGAGTTGATAATGCTTTCACGCAGTGACTGATGTTGAATATGTATCCGTCTTGCGCCAGTCAAGACTCAGCACATAATGTTATGTACTAACATTCGGCTTGGGTACTAGCCAGCAGACCAGTTCCTTCCCAAAACGGTATGGTGCAAATGTGAGTGTTCCGTGATCGAGATTCGAAGAAGGTCATAAGTTTCACGGGATCCAATTCAAGAAGTGATCAACGATTTCGATCAATCCTCGGTAATTTGGTAGGTATCATATGCAAACGTTGCTGAACAAAGGTTACCAGCGGCTGAGTGCCTCTTCAGACTCAATCTCTCGAACTCAGTTCGAACTTGTTTCGTCGACTTGTGGAATATATTGCACCTTGTATTGTGGCTTCTACACCGCTCTACATATTCGACTTTGATGGAACAAGTGGGGCATTCATGGTTATTGCCGTGTCACTGATCTGGTGGTTTTTCGTATGTTGTTAACTTATAATTTTAGCACAGAGTGTTGTCGATAGCTCTACGTTTTACCTGACGTTAGCTGAGGAAGCTTGAAGGAAATGTGCCAGCTGTTGTCCTGCTCAGAGGGTCTTTCAACTCCAAATCTGAATATACTGTATGATCCATGGTTGAACCGTTTCTCATGTGCGCGCAAGTAAGTACATCGCACACAGCGATGCAACAGGTATAGATTGAAAGACAAAATTAGACATACAGTTTTATCTGCAGCCAGCTCCAGATAAGACTCCTTCCTATCATCTTACAGCGACGCTGGGTGTTTAGTAGCGCAACACTGCTAATACAGTGGAAGTTATTCCATAGGTGATAACAAAATATTCATAAGTCTGTGTTATTGAATGCTACGCCTTGTAATGGCCCAGACCTCTACACGGACATTCCGGATTTTGTTCACTATCTTGACACATATCATGCCACGGCAGCCATCGAAAGCAATTGCTGACTGAGTATGAACGTCATTGGAAATGGGTAACGGGGAAGACTCGTGGCACCGGATGTGGTCATTTTCACTTTCGATGGAAAACAGCACGAGACTGCCAGACTTGGTGTTATAAACACCGCGTGCGCATTCATCCGGTCCAGCTTCTAGCCACCATCCCTTCTCCGCAGGCATGTGAAGGAGATGAATGAGTTCGTATGTGGGAATACCCGTCGTTCCGCCATCTACTTTGTCTAGAGTCAATCGCACGGCAGCCAAAGTGGCATTCTCGCCACGACAATTGGAGCTCTTGCGCCCGACCAGTGTGACCTTTGTGACTCCAGACGCGGATGTGCAATCACACATCACCCGCACATTGGAGAGGACGATGTCATCCAGTTTGGCGAAGTGAGAGTAGGATAGGAAGGTCTTGTCAGAAGAGATGGGACATGCTAGAAGGATCGTCTCAAGGTCACCGGGGGCTTTCAAAAAGGAGTATAGAATCAAGAGGTAGGACTTGGACATAATGTATTCGGCATGGTAGAAGGTGGAATACTAGATTGACGTCAGATGATCGAACAGTGGGAATGGCCAGTTCTCACCTTCTGATAGTCAGAGGGTAAAGGCGGAAGCTTTCGGGGTCGCAACGTCCTGAAGTCATAGATCATAGGTTGAACGCGAACGAAATTGCTTTTGGGTTTGATAACCAGAAGAGAAGGCCCGATCGCAACGTCCGCCGCACCAGGGTGACTCCCCGATAGGTCATAATGCAACAGCTGTTCAACCACAGGGCCGCTGTAGTCATTAACAGACACCCTACAAATGTTCCTATCGTCGGATATGAGCCAATTCAACTATTTAAATAATAGCGAGCAGAACCTACACCTTCCGCGAAGACGTGCCAACTTGGGTCTCAGTGACAAGGAACGTCAAAGGATCGCCATTAGAATTTGTTGTGGTCACACATCGGAAGAACGTGGCCACGAGATGGGGCTTGTAAAATAAAATCGGCTGTGGCTGTGGCTTCTCCCACATGTCATAGTAAACTGCAAGCGACGGGTTTGCAGCAATGAGCCACCTGCCCTTGAGGAGGTGGCAGTAATTCGGTGGGTCGACCATGGAAGCAGTGGAACTTCTCATGAACTCGAATTTCGTTGGGCCTGGCGGCCAGTGTGCGGCAACTCTAGCGGTCGAGATCAGGATTTTACGCAAATCCATGGTGTGCTGACTTGGAAAAGGCCCAAGAGGTCGAACCATCTTTATGGAACGATACAATGTCCTCCACAACAGATCATCCTTTAGTAAGTGCCACAGCAATCTAGATACCTGCGAATGGTTAGCGCTTGTAAAGAAAACAATGCGCGTTCACTGACTTGAGACAGCGAAACCAAGTCCAGAAGAGGTAACAAGACAGAGATCATTAGAAGTATTTCCTGGGGTAAATATTCCAGGTTGGTGGATTGGGTATGTCGCCCTCTGATCATCAGGTTGAGCGTCAGTGGTGTGACAGTTCTTTGAGCCATTGTGTTTGTCATTTTGCATGTTGCCCGTGTTCACAATGCTTTTATCGATGTGGAGAATGCCATGCGGTGTAATACTGGCGAGTCCACTGCCTGGCCCGGGGGTGGAAGTCCTGAACGGGATGGACACTTCGCGAACAGCATATGTAACTTACATAAACCAAGCACAGCCGTGGCCAGTCAGCTACTAGTTGGCTCAGACTTCTATTCATAATATTGCTACCTGTTCAAAATTACCCGAATAAATGAGCACGGCAGTCCCATGCAGGTACTTTGCTGTTGAATCTGGGGTAGGACAATCCTGATTGACAGCAACGTCTCCAAGGGTCACAATGATTTACGGCCTTCACAGCAGGTGTCCATCCAGTGAAACAGCTATGTAGTCTCCCAAAGCCAGATTCTATAGGAAGATAGTATGAAGCCGATGGTTGGCAGCATGGTAGACGATTATCCTAGGTGCTGATGCTAAGCTAGATGGTCAGTGTGATTCGCTCGTCCCCTTTCAATTCTTATATACCACAACACAGAAATGAATATAACATGCTGATCAAAGTAAAGGCATGCACTCAGTTCAAATAACGTAGTTCAACGTACCAATGTGACATTGCATGCATCGCGGACGCTGACAGGAAAGGAGGTGCGTTCTCGAGCACCCTTGCCACTTAAATGAGACTCGGAAGCTGAGCTTGCATATAGATCGAGCTAGACATCGACTCCGAAAATAAGAGTCATAGCGATGGCCTTCGTCTTGGTGAGCTTCGTGATCTAGAACCAGATGGAGAATCTCTCCTCGAAAGTGGGACACGCCTCTCTGGCTCTCGAGTGCGATCAAAATCACGGTCTCTGCCTGCAAAATTGCCTCGGCCACCACGACCGTGTCCACTCGGGGGAGATGGATTAGACAAGCGCGTGAGCCCCACCCTGCATCCACAGTACGTGCAGGTGGCCCACCCCTCCATCCATTTGCACCGACTACCTTGTTTGGGGCAGCCTCTCCTTGGACTGCAGGCATAATTGCGCTTTTCGGGAGGATTACTGACACACAGAGATAGTCTCCTGGAACAAAACGAAGCTCCTCAAGTGACCTCTCCTTTCTCTCGCTCTTTGGACTCTCTGTTTTCGTTATCCATATCTTCCAATAGACGTGGGGCCGGAAATTCCAGGTTTCCGGGTTCACCAAGGATGTCCCTAGAGTATACCATACCCAGTTTTTTTTGAGCAAAACGTCCTCCATTTGCGGCATCTGCGTAGATGGCGCGGAATGAGCATTTGGCTAGTGGATGCCTGAGTTCTGGGGTCTGAGGTGCAGCATTGCGCAGGGTTGTCAGGACCTCTCGCAAGGTCGCATCTTTCCTGCAATAAACTATAAGTAATGTGAAATCAGGTGAGAATCAGTTGCTCATCGGTGGTTGGAAGCGTGCCTTCTTCGAACAGCGACAGTCTGTGAAACGTCCCCACTTTGACGAATGTGCGAATGGGGAAGGGTGCGGTCTCGTAAGCACAAGTACTTGTCAAATACTGGCCAATCAACCTTTTCTCTCGAAACAGTGGGTGCCGTGTCTGCCATTGCGACAAGTGAGAACAAGTCTAGCAGCAGAATGCGTGGGAAATATTCGCACTACCCTTCTTTCCTCAACCATGCGATGCTCTCAAAACAATAGGGGAATAGGGGAATTCAAAGCTGGTTTTCGCGAGTGGTTTTGGAGTGGTTTTGGACCTGGTTTTGGGATCGGTTTTGGATGAGTTTTGTGAACGCGAAAACCACAGTTTTGGTTTGACACCCCTGGTTTTCACTGGTTTTCGCACCTTAGGCACCAGTTCTCGGTGGCAATAAGGCTCTTTTAGATGGGTTTTTATGTTGTGGGAAACCCATCTAAGAGTCTGGCTGGGAGGGTTGCTACTAGGCTTTACGTTGCTTACTATTTCGCATAGCTTCAGCTAGAGTTGGGGCAGTGCCAATTAAGTTGAACTTCCGAATCTCCGACCAAACCTCAGGCTGGCAGGCTATGGTGTCTGAATCTGACTGCCATTCTTGCCTCCCATGCTGGTCTTACGGCCAGAGCAGCGACTACGCCTCATCCAGTACATGTCATTACTTCTCAGCATCATCATCTGTGCTACTGCAAGCATCGTCTCCGAACCTGCAGCTTGTCCACCCTGCAGGGACCCAGAACCATACCACACCTCCATCTTGTCCGGTGGGGGATGGGTGCTGGAGTTGCTAACTGGCCATCCAGACCACATCAAAAATGAACTCGGGATGTCTGCTGACCTTTTCAATGAACTTATCACAATTCTCAGAAACTGTGACCATGTCAATTCAAGATTTGTTTCCTTAGAAGAGCAACTCACAATTTTTCTGTATACTTGCATCACTGGGTTGCCTGTGAGGCATGTAGGAGAGCATTTTCAACGGTCAAATGACACCATTTCATGGTAAGCGATCATTAATTGGATGATGGAGACGATGGAGACTGACAACATTACCAGCTATTTCCGCAAGATGGTTGAGACATTGTCCGAGCCACCTATCTACACCTTGTTTGTCAAGCCGCCTGGCATTGACCCCCTTTCCCCCAAGATACGACTCAACCGCAAACTCTACCCCTACTTCAAGGATGCCATTGGAGCCATCAATGGCAGCCACATTCCCATTGCACCACCAGCTCGTCTTGCCTCTGCCTACCGAAACCGCAAAGGTTTCATTTCACAAAATTGTCTCTTTGCATGTGACTTCGATCTCCATTTCACCTATGCACTTACAGGATGGGAGGGGTCTGCTTCGGATGCTTGCATTTTTGGTGATGCTTGTATGCGCAACCTGGAAATTCCGGAGGGCCAATACCTTCTTGGCAACCTCGGATTTCCTTCCAAACCATCTCTTCTTGTCTCTTATTGTGGGGTATGCTATCACTTGGCTGAGTGGGGACGGGCGAATGTATGGTGAGCTATTCCCTCCCTTTCTGGTGTTCATTAACAAAGTACAGGCCTACCGATCAACGGGAACTGTTCAATCTGTGCCGTGCATCCACACGTAATGTGATTGAATGTGCATTTGGTGTGCTCAAGAAGCAATTTCGAATACTCCTCCTGCCGACCCATTACCCCCTTGATATCCAAGCACGCATTCCTGTAGCACTTTGTGTCGTCCACAACTTCATCATGTTGCGCCATCCAAGCGACCAAGCGATCAATGATGATGATGATCCAATGGGTGGTTCCAATGAAGGTGATGGCAGTGGGGATGAGGGTGAGGACGAGGACGAGGACGAGGACGAGGGAGACGTGAACATGTGCGATTGGATTGCACGTCAGATGTGGGATGATTATGTTGAATTGCTGCATGCTCGAGGACTTGTGTAAATAGCATTGATGATGATGATTACATGTAGTTGCTACATTACACAAGTACATGTTTGCGACACAATACATGGAATTTCAACAAACAACAATGAAAACATGAAATGTAGCACTAACAGACTAAAACTCGTGACTATAATTGGTGTATGGGTCCATTTGTTACGGTCCGGCTTTTTATCTTATCTAATCTGCGGTTAGATAGCGTTTATCTTATCTTAGTGTACAGCCTCTATCTTATCTACCTAGTCTAGACCTGTACCTCGTGCTGTACACGCTGCCACCCTTGACATCATTACGCATAGCCTTAGCTCCACAGTGATGTCATTACATAGCCTTCTACCTGCACGTAGCCTCATGGATAGCCTCGCGTAGCCCTCGTGTATAGTAGTATATATACCGTGCAATCCAGCACCCAGAGGCTCCCCATTCGAGCTCATCTTGGGTTATTGCTCTAGATCCTCGCGTCCTATTTCCTCTCAGAGTCTCGCGTGTAGTTGGGTCTTAGGTGTTCTGCCTAGGGTCATCTCACCTGAGCTCGAATCTATACATCTTACTCGCTCTACTACGCGCTCTCCTAGCCTTATAAGGAAACTATACCCGGACTCCAGGGTTAAGGAGCTTCACCTTCATACCTTCTGTTTCGTTCACGGCCAGCCTTTAGTGCCGTTCCCGTAGTGCTTCGGCATTGGGAGTTTTAGCACCGTTACCTTTACGTACTGTACACCAGCCCAGGGTCGTGCCTGGTGTCTGAAGGTCGGCGCCCGTTCAAGAGAGGTTCGCAGCCTCAAGGCGATTGAGACATACATACTCCGTAGTTCCTGCGTCCGTGCAGAGGTAGACCTTGTGATCTGCAGCCGCTAGCCGTTTGTTCTCTGCATAGCTGTGCCACTGCCCTGACCCGGCGAGCGCGACAGGCGAACAGAGTCTTACGCTTAGTTTAGCGGAACAACTGTGGGGATCTAGTCCCGAAAGTAACCTTACTCCTACGTCACCCCTTACGCTACCACCATACCTTACCAGTTCCCTCGTCACCTCGTCGAAGCGCAACAGGAGCGCTTGACGATCATCTACGGTCCTCGTCCTGACACCCTTGTTAAAGTACAAGAAAGGGAGTCAGCAATCGAAGAGGAGTTCCAGTTCACCAACGCCGTTGCCGCCTACAGTCGCCTTGTCAGCGACTTCGAAATCCAAGTCCTCCTCGGCTTCCACCGTTCCCTTCCTGTCGCGCCCCTGCCAGACCTCCCGCTCGCTCGCCGCCGCACGTTCCGGTCTTCCCGTCTCCGACCGGTTAAACAAAGACCTACCCCCTATTCCCGCCTCCACCCCTACTAGGTCCTCATGGCAGACCTTAACCAGCTCCTCGGACAGCTTGTCCAGGGGCAAATTGACCTCCAAGCACATATCGCGGCCCTTGCGGCTGCACAGCCTCACCCTGCACCGCCGCCGCGCAAGAAGGTGGTCGCGGATCCCGGGAGTTACGATGGCTCCCCTCAGAAGTTCCACGAATGGTGGTCTAAGATCAAAATTTGGTTACAGATCGCGATGGAGGGGACGAATGACGCCCAGGTTACCGCCGCAGTTCTCTCCCGGCTCACTGGCCCGAAAGCTGGTCGGTGGGCTCAGGTTCGTCTGGATAGCTGCATGGCAGCAGCCCAGGCCCAGGCCAACGCCCCGCCCGTCCCAGCTGGACAGCTCCCGCCCCCTCCGGCCTGGCCCGCCTGGGATGACTTCGCAGAGGAAATAGAGAGGTTCTTTCTCCCTGGGAACAACGCCGAGTGGGCACGTGCCCAACTTCTTCGCCTTAGGCAGGGCCCGAGGCAAAGAATTGATGACTTCTTGGCGCAGTTCGAGACGCTCAAGAACCAAGGGGGCTGTGGAGATGAATACGCCCGTGATCTGCTCGAACGCGCGCTCCAGAGGAAACTCTTGGAGCAAATCTACATACAGGGAATGCGACGAGACACCTACGAGCGACTCGCAAACTCTGCTCGTGCGATGGGAAGAGCCCAGGAACTCTTCCTCATCAACCTCCAAGGGCAAGGCTCTGCCCGGTATTACCAGAGCCAATCATATTCGTCTTCAACCGCATCGGGGAGTGGTGTCCCGATGGACATAGGTGCCGTTGAAGTGAACCAGCAAAGGGGTAAAGGGCCCCAGTGCTACAATTGCCAATTATTTGGCCACATTGCACGAGAGTGCACAAAGCCGCGCCGCCCTCGTCGTGGGCAACCACAAGCACGGGCAACGCAAGCCCAGCCGGAAGATGACCGGTTAAATGCAGTAAGAGGAATGACGTTTGCAGAGATGCAGGCGTTCTTCAGAGATTTAAAAGATTAGTGAGTGAGGATAAAACGGGCATCCTCGCTCTCGAGTCTTCATTGGACTTAGCTATACGTATTCTGGACTATAGACTCTCTCGTGCTACCACTCCTGCAGTACAGGAAATATTTAAATACCGCATTGCTTTGTTACGTACAAAAATAGCGAAAACCCACAAAAAAGTGTCTTCGATAGTTTCTCCTGTTTCTGTTTCTCCTTCTCGTTACTCTGTGTTGTCTGTTGATACTATGGACTGTGACTCGGACTATACTGTACCTTCTAAGGGGGTCCCTGCAAAGGGCTCGGCGCCGGAAGTAAAATCGAGCGTGCTTAATTCCCGATCGAATAAAAATATTTCTTCTCCTTCTTTGGCATCTAAGGAACCGGAAAGTCCCGCCGGCAACTTGGAAGTTCTCATGGACTTACGAAGGTCCTTCACAATGGAACGTGAAGTGACGGTACCGGTCTGCATCCGCGGACCGCTTAACACTATTAAAGTAGACGCTCTGCTAGACAGTGGCGCTACTGGTTGTTTTGTTGACAAGAGCTGGGCTCTTGATCGACGACTTCAGTTATCTAAGCTGGTGAAACCCGTCCCTGTGCTTAACGTAGATGGCACTAGGAATCAGGAGGGTGACATCACGCATTATGTATTGTTGACAGTCGGTATTGGGAAACATGCTGAAAAGCTGTGGTGTGCCGTCACGTGCCTTGGAAAAGTGCCGCTTATCCTTGGCCACACCTGGCTTCAGAAGCACAACCCCGATATAGATTGGGTAACAGGCAAAGTTAATTTAACAAGGTGTCCTCCAGAGTGCAAGTCACTTTTAGAGACACGCTTTGCTAAGTTATTACGAGAAAATGAATCTCAGGAAACTTGGGTACAAGCTTTGAAAGCTCATGAATCAAAGGTCACTATCGATGAGTCGACCCTAGAAGAAGCTCAGAAGCAGGTCCCTAAAGAGTACTGGGAATTCCTAGATGTATTTAGTAAAAAGTCGTCAGAGCGCATGCCGCTAAGAAAACCTTGGGATCATGGAATTGATCTGAAAGAAGACTTCCCGCCCAAAAAGGGAAGACTTATTCCGCTCTCTGTTGATGAGCAAAAAGAAGTCGAATCGTTCCTTGATGATCAACTCGCTAAAGGATACATTCGGCCTTCTATTAGTCAGCAGACGTCACCGGTCTTCTTTATCCCAAAAAAGGACGGCAAGAAGCGCATGGTACAGGATTACCGTTATGTAAACGACTGGACGATTAAAAATAACTATCCGCTGCCGCTTATCTCTCAGCTTGTTGACAAGCTTAAGGGTTGTAAACTCTTCACGAAAATGGACCTTCGGTGGGGTTACAACAATGTGAGGATTCGCGAAGGCGATGAGTGGAAAGCTGCGTTTGTAACGCACAAAGGGGCTTTCGAGCCGTTAGTTATGTATTTCGGTCTCTGTAATTCACCCGCGACATTCCAGAAGATGATGAATGAAATCTTCCATGATATGTCGGATGTCTGCGTGGTGTATATCGATGACCTTATGATATTTACGGATACGGACGATCAGGAAAAGCATGATAGAATCGTGCTGGAAGTTTTGAAACGTTTACGTGATAACGACTTGTTTGTCAAACCTGAGAAGTGTCGCTTCAGAGTTACCGAAGTCGACTTCCTCGGTATGATCGTGTCACGGGATGGTATCAAAATGGACCCTGAAAAAGTTAATGCTATTTTGAAATGGCCTGAGCCAACAAACGTGAAGCAGGTTCGCGCGTTCCTAGGTCTCGGCAATTTCTATAGACGCTTTATTAAAGATTATGCGATCATGGCTAGACCCATGACGGATCTTACGTGTAAAGACACGGTATTTAACTTTGGAGAAAAGGAACGCGCTGCGTTTGAGGCTTTGAAAGCTGCCTTTACTCGTGCTCCGGTACTTCAGTACCCCGATCAGGACCGCGAATTCCGCCTCGAAACCGATGCGTCTGAGTTCGCCGTCGGGGGAGTGATATCCGTGAAGTGCGAAGACGGCGAATTCAGACCCGTCGCGTACATGTCACATTCCATGACACCTCCAGAACGAAATTATCCTATTCACGATAAAGAGATGCTGGCCATCATAAAAGCAACTGAGGCCTGGCGCCATTATCTCGAGGCCACTCCTTACGCCTTTGAGATCTACACGGACCATCATAATTTAACGTACTTCACCAAGTCGCAGAATTTGTCTAAGCGCCAAGCGCGCTGGCAGATGTGGATGACGCGGTTTAACTATTCACTTATCTATAAGAAGGGAACCCAGATGCACGTTGCAGATCCGCTTAGCAGGCGATCGGACCATTACGTATCTAGTTCCGACGATAACAAGGACCAGGTCCTGTTGAACCCGGTATCTATTAAACTGATCGACGTCACTGATCAGTCTTACGAAGAGCGACAGTCGCTCATTACGAACTTTCACGATACTCCTGTTGCTGGTCATAAAGGAGTAAAAGCTACGTATAACGCACTCAGGAAGCATTATTCTTGGAAAGGGATGAAAGAACAGATTCAAACCTACGTAAAGCACTGTCAAAAGTGCCAACAGTCCAAGGTGTCGAATCAAAAGACTTCTGGAAGTCTTATCCCTCTCCCTACCCCTAGCGGCCCGTGGCTTGATGTCACTATGGACTTTACCGAGATGCCGGAATCCCTCGGTTACAACTATATATTAGTCGTGGTTGATCGGTTCTCCAAGGAGGTCGTGTTTGTACCTTGCACTAAAGAGGAAACCGCCTTGTCGACCGCTGAGTTATTTAGAGATCATGTTTGGTGTCAGCATGGACTCCCATCTTCCGTTGTGTCAGACCGCGGATCGGTCTTTGCAAGCAACTTCCTGGGGGAGTTGTATAGACTTTTAGGCGTTAAAAGGAAAATGTCTACGGCGTTCCACCCTCAAACCGATGGTCAAACGGAGCGGTTGAACCGCGAAATTAATCAGTATCTCCGAACTTACGTTAGTGATCGTCAAAGCGAATGGGCCAAATGGATCAAAATTGCCCAGTTCGTTTGGAACAACACGGTCTCGGAGGTGACCACTGATTCACCGTTTGGAATTACCCGGAGTTATTCCCCTCGTATGGGTGTTGAGCCGATCGACACAGTAGCCCCAGCGGCTAAAGACTTTGCCGCCATATTTAGTAAAGTTGTTGAGTCTTCTGAGAAGGCAAAACGTAATATGAAGCTTCAGGCGGATAAGCATAGAAATCCCGCCCCGGACTATGTTGTAGGCCAACAAGTTTGGCTTTCTACGGACAACCTTCGTATGCTAAATCGTGCTTCTAAGAAGCTTACGGAGAAGTGGATTGGTCCCTATGAGGTCACTCGTGTAACCCCGAATGCGGTTGAGCTTAAGCTCCCGAAAACTCTTCGGATTCACCCGGTTGTGAATGTTTCTCGAGTTAAACCTTATTTAGGTCCTCTTCCCGGCCAACCCGTGTCTCGGCCTGGACCGATACATGTCTCTGAAGAACGCGATGAGGAGTACGAAGTGGACTATATAGTAGCCTCTCGTATTTATAAAAGGCAGCTCCAGTATTTGGTACACTGGAAAGGGTACGAAGAACATGAGAGAACATGGGAGCCCTCGTCGAATTTAAAGAATTCTCCTCTGGTAGTCGAGCGCTTTTACCGAGAAAACCCCTCTGCTCCTCGGAAGCTTCGTATGACCCGAACGGACTTTGACTCGTTATTTAGTCGTATCCCCGAAAACCTCACGGTTTGCGACGCTCAGTTCTGCAGTCTGGAATCCTGCACCTGAGGGGGGAGTAGTGTTACGGTCCGACTTTTTATCTTATCTAATCTGCGATTAGATAGCGTTTATCTTATCTTAGTGTACAGCCTCTATCTTATCTACCTAGTCTAGACCGGTACCCCGTGCTGTACACGCTGCCACCCTTGACATCATTACGCATAGCCTTAGCTCCACAGTGATGTCATTACATAGCCTTCTACCTGCACGTAGCCTCATGGATAGCCTCGCGTAGCCCTCGTGTCTAGTAGTATATATACCGTGCAATCCAGCACCCAGAGGCTCCCCATTCGAGCTCATCTTGGGTTATTGCTCTAGATCCTCGCGTCCTACTTCCTCTCAGAGTCTCGCGTGTAGTTGGGTCTTAGGTGTTCTGCCTAGGGTCATCTCACTGCCATCCTGAACTAGTATGGGTGGAGGTGGGAGTAAGGGGTGGGTCTGTTTCAAACTGGGCGGAGGCACGAGGAGTGGAACATACGGCAGCAAGCAAGAGGGAGGTCTGGCAGGGGTGGGACAGGAAGGGAACGAAAGAGTCTGAGGAGTACTTTGATTTCAAAGTCGCTGGTAAGGTGACTGTAGGTGGCAATGGTGTTGGTAAACTGGTATTCCTCCTCAACTGCTGACTCTCTGACTTGCGCTTCAGCACTTGTGACAGGGCATGGACCATAGATAATCGCCAAGTGCTCCTGTTGCGCTTCAACGAGGTGGTAGGAAACTGGTATGGTATGGTGACTAAATGTAAGGGTGATGTAGGGACAAAGCTATACAGGACTAGATCACCACAGGTGTTCCACTAAACTAAGTGTAAGACTCTGTTCGCCTGTCGCTCTCGCCAGGTCAGGGCAGTGGCACAGCTATGCAAAGTACAGATGGCTAGTGGCTGCAGATCACAGGTCTACCTCTGCACAGACGCAGGAACTACGATGTAACTATAGCTCAATTGCCTTGAGGCTGTGAACCTCTTTTGAACAGGTGCCACTCTTCAGACACCAGGCACGACCCTGGGCTGGTGTACAGTACGTAAAGAGATGGTGCTAAAAACTCCCAAACCCAAAGGGGCTACAGGGAATGGCACTAAAGGCTGGCTGTGAAACAAAATGCAAGGGTGTGAAGATGAAGCTCCTTAACCCTGGAGTCCAGGTATAGTTGTCTTATAAGGCTAGATGAGTGCGTAGTAGAGCAAAGTAGATGTTATAGATTCAAGCTCAGGTGAGATGACCCTAGGCGAAGAACACCAAGGACCCTACTACTGAGGCTCTGAGAGGAATAGGACACAAGTATCAAGAGCAATAACCCAAGATGAGCTCGAATGGAGAGCCTCTGGGTGCTGGATTGCACTGTATATATACTACTATACACAAGGGCTGTGCAAGGCTATCCATGAGGCTACGTACTGTGCAATGCTATGTTAGTGACATCATAGTGGAGCTAAGGCTATGCGTAATGACATCAAGGGAGGCAGCATATACAGCACAAGGCACAGGTCTAGACTAGGTAGATAAGATATGGCTGTACACTAAGATAAGATGAGACACTATCTAATTGCAGATTAGATAAGATAAAAAGTTGGTCTGTTACAATAGCACCATCTATACAAATGAGGGTATGAGGTGTTGTGTACTATTGAATGTTGTTGATATGTTTTGAAAGTCTCTGCAATTTTAAGCCTTTTTCCCACTATAGAAAGGTGGTGGTCTGCACAGGGAAGGTCTAGCCTAAGGAAGGGAGAAGGAGATCTGTATGGTAACCTCAGTATGCTGGCAAGCTACTGATATATTAGATATACCTGTATGGTAACTACAAGGTATCAGTAAGTATGTGTGGTGGTTAGTAGATGGTACTCACCCTCAGTATGCTGGCAAGCTACTGAGGGAACTATAGTAATAGTAACTCTACTGTATCTGCGCTTTATGCTTATGTAAGTATATAAACAAACCATAACAGTCTGTTTATCTCCAACACCCACACCATCTGGTATGTTATTTGACTTCCCCTGCTCAATCCCCTTGTGCTATTGCCTTATGTATACTGTAGTGAGCAAGCAGTAGTAATCCAAAGCCACCTAGGTAGTCAGCAAATGTATACACAGCCAGACTACTGATGCCAAGCCCAATTGTGAGAAATATGCAGTTTCCTCTCTTGGCCATATCTGGAGTGGTTGCCTCCTTGGTGGATATCATCGGTCTTTGAGTCTAGTATAGTAGTACCTATTTAGATATTTTTGAGCTGCAAGTATCCATCTTAAACACATTCGGGACTAATATACCATGGGGGGAATAAAATGACACAACTATGCAGAAAATCCATCCTCAGTGGTCTGATCTGCAATTTCCATGACACTGTGTGGGTATGACATGGTTGGCACATGGCCCTATTTGTTTGGTACATGTTTACCACAGCTGTGGTGACCTGTGGGATTATACCTGCAGCCATATTTGTCTATACAATCCTTCCTGTGGCTAGAACTTGTTGCATTAACTGCACAAATCATAATTTACACAGTTGTACCTGCCCATGCAATGTGTTGTATGGCATACGTCATTAGGGGAATGTGCACTGTGGTTGTGCTAGGCCGTGGTAATTTTCCTGTGGACTTATGTGTCCATACAATCCCTCCTGCAAATAGGACTGGGATCTCAGTGCATTAACTATGCAAATCATATTTACACAGTTGTACATGCCTAGGACATGGTGTGTATGGCCTTATCTGTTAGGTACATGTACACCGCAGCTGTGCTACACCGTGGTAATTTTCTCATGGCCTTATTTGTCCATACAATCCTCCCTGCAGCTAGGACTGGGATCTCAGTGTATTAACTGCACAAATCATATTTACACAGTTGTACATGCCCAGGACATGGTGTGTATGGCCTTATCTGTTAGGTATATGTACACTGTGGCTGTGCTACACCACAGTAATTTTCCCGTGGCCTTATTCTTCCATACAATCCTCCCTGCAGTTAGGACTGGAATCTCAGTGCATTAACTGCACAAATCATATTTACACAGTTGTGTCAAGCACCTACAATCTCCACCTTGCTTCTGGGTGCTACTCCGACGAAAAAGGGGACAAGTCCGATGGGAGGAGGTACAACTCCGAAAGGAGGAGATGCAAGTCCGATGTAGAGGAGGACAAGTCCTACAGGGGAGGAGTTCAGCACCTGAAGAAGAGGAAGGAAGACATAGGAGGTGAGGGCATTGGCTTCAGCTTATGTGCTGTGCCCTTGGACAGGCTCAGCCCTCGTATTTCAGAGGAGTGGAGTTACGACGGAGGAGGAGGAGTAGGAGTAGGAGTAGGAGTAGGAGTAGAGTTGGAGGAGGAACTTAGAGTCAGGCAGAAGCAAGATGAGGACAGGGCTTTGTTGATATTCGTACTAAGGTACGAGGAGTTACACAGAGACTTATATACTAACTGAAAGGACAGGATCCTTGTGATAAACACAAGACATGTGAAAGGCGGAGTAGGAGAAACACATGAGAGGAGGAAACACATGGAAGGAGTAAGTAGCAACAGGGTGACAAGTAAGTGACAGGAAGGAAACAGGGTATGTACCTGAAGGTATGACAGAAGCAGGCCGGACGGACCAGAGGAACAGAGTAGGAGTTCAGAGGAGAAACATCGGAGTTCGTAGGAGATGTGTCGGAGTTGGTAGGGGATGCGTCGGAGCAAATAGGAGGTACGTCGGAGCAAGTAGGAGATGTGTCAGAGTTGGCATGGATGTGACAAGTACATGCCTAGGACATGGTGTGTATGGCCTTATTTGTTAGGTACATGTACACCACGTTAATTTTCTCACAGCCTTATTTGTCTGTACAATCCTCCCTGTGGCTAGGACTGGGATCTCAGTGCATTAACTACACAAATCATATTTACACAGTTGTACATGCCTAGGACATGGTGTGTATGGCCTTATTTGTTAGGTACATGTACACCATGGCTGTGCTACACCACAGTAATTTTTCCATGGCCTTATTTGTCCGTACAATCCTCCCTGTAGCTAGGACTGGGATCTCAGTGCATTAACTGCGCCAATCATATTCACTCAGTTGTACATACCCAGGAAATGTTGTGTATGGCCTTATTTGTTAGGGACATGTGTACTGTGGCTGTGCTAGGCTGCAGTAATTTTCCTGCAGCCTCATTTGTCCATACAATCCTTCCTACTACTAGATCATGTATTAACTGTGCAAATCATATTTACTCCTTTGTACATAGCCTGCAACTGTTTTGTATGGCCTTATTTGTTAAGCACATGTGTACCGCAGCTGTGCAAGGCCACGGTAATTTTCCCACAGCCATATTTGTCCATATAATCCATCCTGCTGCCAGAACTTGTATTTCTCTGTATCATCTGTACAAATCATATTTACACAGTTGTACATGCCCAGGACATGGTTTGTATGGCCTTATTTGTTAGGTCCATGTCCACTGCAGCTCTAGGTTAAAGTAACTTGCCTGCATCAACCCACATTAGTCAACCCGAGGTAGTCAACCCGAGTTAGTTAACCGTGGTAGTTGACCTGCAGTAGTTGACCCACAGCAGTTAACCCATGGTAGTTAACCCACGGTAGTCAACCCAAGTTAGTTAAGCCACAATAGTCAACCCAAGTTACTTAACCCACAGTAGTCAACCCAAGTTAGTTAACCCACAGTAGTCAACCTGTGGTAGTCAACCCGAGTTAGTTAACCACAGTAGTTGACCCACAGTAGTTGACCCACAGCAGTTAACCCATGGTAGTCAACCCGAGTTAGTCAACCCATGGTAGTTAACCCACAGTAGTCAACCTGAGTTAGTTAAGCCACGGTAGTCAACCCAAGTTACTTAACCCATGGTAGTCAACCTGAGTTAGTCAACCCACAGTAGTCAACCCATGGTAGTCAACCCATGGTAGTCAACCCGTGCTAGTCAACCTGAGTTAGTTAACCCACAGTAGTCAACCCGCTGTGCATCTAAGTGAGGGAAGAGGTCAGAACAACCAACAACCAACACCCAATGACAACAATAAGCAAGTGGTGGTCTTCCTCTGCGGTTCTGGTATATGATCTCCACAGGGGGATGTGCTGCAAGCCTTCAGGTAAGGTGCAGGAGGGAAGGGAAGGGCTTCTGATGGGGAATAGATGCGACTTGGGATGGTATTGACTCCTCTTCAGCCTACCACAGTGGTTAGGAAGAGTCCTTGGATTGAGCAGTGATGATGGATTGATAACAGGGGTGTAACAGCAGTGATGGAGCAAGAGGGAAGCAAGGGGACAGTTCCTGCTTCAAGAATGTGATGGACAGTGATGGGATGGAGTGGATTGATGAGCTAGACTGTGTTTGAGCCTAGAGAACTGATCAGATATCAAGTATATCTGACAAACAACAATAATGGAGCTTTAGGCCAGCACTGGGTGACCTACAAGTCCAAAGACAGAGATGGAGCTTATAAACAGTGAGGGAAAGTGAATTTGGTCGCTTTATTGAGGGGGAAGCAGACACTTCCTTGCAGCCTTTGGCTGCTGGTTTATATACAGGAGGGGCTGTGGCCCTATAAGCACAAATGACTAAGTGCTTGGTAAGAGATTGGTAAGAAATTGGTAAGTGATTGAATGTCTAGAAGAGTAACAGTTGGTCACAGAGTGTCACAAATCCCTTGGGTTGAGCTTCTGTAGGACAAAAACACGAAATTTGGTGCTCCCCAAGAGCAGTCTTCCCTTGAGCAGTAAGGGGAAGGTTCTGTACTCTATAAGGGCTCCTAAGAAGGGTTTTAGAGCACTGTTTCATCCCTGTTTGTTGCGGGATAGCAGGGAAGTGAAACGTGAGTAGTGGATTTGATGTGTCCAGGGAAGCGAGATGAATGACAGAGGGAGATGGATGTGACATGACTCTGGGATGAAAGGACCATATGCAGAGGACTCAGGAGACACATAGACGACCAGGTATGAGTCTTCAAGTCTAACAATAGACTTGAGGTGACCAAAGTATGTGCGTGACGCAGGACTGATGAGGAGAACACGCTGACCGAGAATGAGAAAGATATGTGCCAGGCAGTGCACAGGAGCTCAGGGAGAGGCTGTCCCAAGAGCAGGACGTAGTTGAGGTCTGCTGCAATAGTGGAGAATCGTTCCAGAGAAAATGCGGACTCCATAGTGACTGATGAAGTGGGTGTCTGGATTGCAGGGGGAATATCTCCGTGGGAAATAATCGGATTTACGTCGGAACTTGACAGGCAGATAGACCACAGTCTAGGCTCCATGATGGTATAGTCACATGCCTGATAGCTTCAAAAACGGTGGAGCTATTTAAAATATCGGAATGCCAGCACTGGGCGCCTAAATTTGACATTTGAGTGCTAAAAATGATTCTTCTCTTTCTCCTTCGTTTCTCAATTGTTTCTTCTGCTTCTTTGGTTGTTCTTGTATGGGAGTTAAACTGCAGAAGCCTGCGCTCCTTTCTCATACCAAAAAGATCATTATTCATTGGATTCTTTCTGCTTCTTGATGGTTCTCGTGCAAGTGATGACTGTCAGCGATGGCATTCATCTCTTGCATCAGGATAGTCATTCTTGTGCGATAGATGGCTACGATGAGCTTGTATTCATTCTTCGCATAAGGATAGTCTTGACTTTGTGTGATATGGATAGCGAGGGCTGTCTGTATCCCTCAAGTCGGGACAATCTTTCAACAGATCTTGGGTGCATTCTTCGCATTAGTTTCATCAGCTAACTTTCTCCATGTCCACAGTACCAAACACATTTGGTGCGTGACAGTGGGACCAACGGTGGTGCGAGCGGAAACGCTCCTGCCCAAGGACAGGGAGGCCGCACTCGCAGAGGTGGCAAGAAGGCTCGTGCTTGTCGCGAAGCTGCCCAGCAGGCCGCCTTTGCCACCTATGTCCACTTCGATGGACCAGAGCCAACTGTCGACCCTCGCGCCTTGGCCCACACTCCCGGTGCTGCCCACTATGGCCCCCCGCATTCAATAATACCATCAAGGCCTTCAATTTGGCACACCACTTGGGGGTAGAGCCCTCCTGCCAGACCATCCGCACCCTTGACCAAGTTGTGGCGATGGCCAGTGCCAACCTGGACCAGCCCGAGGCCGGTCCCTCCTCACTGAAGCACCCTCATCTTGAGGAGCGCATCACCATGTATGAGGAGGATGCCATCTCCTTAGGGGATGAAGAGCCCTTCACTTACGAACTGTTCGCTGATGACGAGTTCAATGAGATCGATGCGATGGTCCTGGACCACTACAACGCAACGTCCATGGTGATGGGTGCGGAGGCCAGCCTCTTCAGGCAAGTACCTGTGAGACGGACAACGTGATCTATAAGGGTGACTGTAAGTCCTCCAGTCGAGTGTATACGAGACTAGAGGGAATCTACCTATAAGGGTGACTGTAAGTCCTAGGTAGAGTAAGTAAACTGAGAGTAAGGAATGTGTATGTATGGCTTACCTCCAGTCGAGTGTATACGAGACTGGAGGAAAGGAGAGTGGTGCGTGCGGCGTAGCTATTGGTACGGTGTCCAAAAAAGGAAAGTACATATATGTAATCGACGATACGATGGTCTGTTCTCCAACACACCCCCTCAGACCTTCGTCAGTACAAGCCTATTTACCATCTTTTGATGTCCGTCGCGTGTGAGTGGCTTCGTGAATCCATCCGCAAGCATCTCCGTGGTGGGTACATGGGTGACCTTGGAGGTACCGTCTTCAACGTGTTCGTGTACGAAGTGGTAATGTACGTCAATGTGCTTCGTGCATGTGTGAAAACGTGCTTCCTTCACGAGAGCGATTGCACCGGTATTGTCGACAGAGAGATGGGTTGTCGGGGGGGATTCTGCGGTGTGAAGACCGACATCACGCAAGAACCGGCGAAGCCACAATGCCTGCTTCGCGCCATGCGATAGGGCCATGTACTCAGCCTCTGTAGACGATGCGGCAACGGTGTGTTGCTTTTTACTATTCCACGAGACGGCGGCGTCTCTGAGCTGGAAGACGTATCCCGACGTCGATCATCGATCGTCGAGATCGTTTGCCCAGCTTGCGTCCGTGTGGCCAGTAAGTAGGTCTGGATCAGTATTGCCGACCTTTCCGAGTGTGAGTGCCACATCCTGGGTACCTTTGAGGTAACGCAGGACTCGGGTGAGAGCTTTCCAGTGCGGTTTGCCCGGATTCGCACTGTACTGGCCAAGTTGGCTGCTCGCGTAGGCGAGATCGGGTCTGGACACAACGGCGAGCCAGGTAATGGCTCTGAGAACCTCCCAGTATGGGTGTCTCGCCATTTCCTTCCTCTCATCTTTGGTCTGTGGGCAGTCTGCTTTGGACAGGACGAGTCCTGGGTCCAAGGGTGTGCTGACCGGGTTGCAGTCGGCCATTCCGAGTCTCTTGAGTAGAGTGCCTGTGTACTGGGCCTGTGAGATGGTGACTGTGTGATTTTTGCGGTCGTCAATGAGCTTGAAGCCCATTAACCAGTCGGGGTCTTCCTCTTTCATCTCAAACAGGCTGTGTAGTTCACGGCGGGACTCGGCGAGCATTGCTCTCAAGTTGGCAATGGTGAGCGCGTTGTCAACATGGATGGCTGTGACGGACATGCCTGTGGCTGTGTGGCAGGTGTAGACAGCATAGTCGGACGGGAGGCGGACAAAATTGCGGCTGATAAGTTTCTGGTGCATGTACTTGTTCCAGAGGTGCGAGCCTTGTTTTATACCATAGAGACTGAGTAGGAGGTTAGCTACTTTGTCCGTGCCGTCGCTAAAACCTTTGGGTTGCTTCATGAAGATTTTGTGATCGATCGGGCTGTGTAGGAATGCGCCAGTAACATCGTCTTGTCCTCGATACCAGCCGTGGGAGGCGGCAAAATGTAGGATGATGCGGAGTGAGTCGAGGCGGACTGTGGGCGAGAAGGTGTCACTGTAATCGACACCGGGAATCTGTGAATAACCCTGGGTGACAAGTCGTGCCTTGTAGCGGAGTATTTTACCGCTCGGACCATACTTGATGGCATAGGTCCAGCGTGATCCGATTACCTTGCGATCTTTATGTTTCTCAATGAGTTTCCATGTACTGCGTTTCTGTAACATCTCAATTTCTTCGTGCATTGCTTTCCACCACTGATCCGAGTCCGGGCCTGACGTGGCCTCTCGGAAGTTCCGAGGAATTTCATGACCATGGGCTGCAAGGTATGCAGTCTGAGTGATGTTGCCCATGGTTGTTGGCTCAAGTGGCATGGTCTCGGGTTCCTGAGATAGTTTAGACTGGTTGCGAGTTTCTCGCCGAGTCTTTCGCTCTGCCTTTACCTCAGCTTCTTTGGCCTTTTGCTTCTCGACAGCTTCCTTTTTCCAGGAGGGTCGAGTGACGCGTTCCGATCGGCGGGGTGCACTTGGTGCCAGATCGGGTACGACAGCTGAAGCTGCTTCTGGCTTAGCTACAGGGGAGGCAGGTTGAACTGCCAGTGGGTCAGGTTTTGAAGGTGGGGGAGTGGAATCCTTTCCACATTCTGGAATATGTAGTTGATTAGTAGTGGTCTGATTGGTACTACCCTCTGTCACCCCCTCAATCGGAGCAGTACTGGGGGTAGGTTGGGACACCCCCTTGCTCGGAGTGTTGTGAGAAGGGATTGGGTCGTCGTCGCGCTGACTAAACACTTTCTCATAGACGATTACATCCCGAGATGCGACAAATTTATGTTTTGATGGTATCCAGACCCTATAGGCTTTGGATGCACGTTTGAATCCGCATAAGATCCCATCTATAGAGTGGGCATCAAGTTTCCGACGTTGTTCAGGTGGGACTCGAACATGACAGCGAGAGCCGAACATTTGGAGGGTGGCTACGCTGGGCTTTTTGCCATAAAAGACTTCATTCGGGGTCGTTCTGGTTAGAGCTTTAGTAGGGCTCCGGTTTCGGACATAGTTGGCATATTTGTGAGCTTCAGGCCAGAATCCCTTGGCCATTTCAGCATCTTCGAGCATAGCGAGTGCACTTTCATGAGTAGTTTGGTTGAAGCGTTCAGCTACACCATTCTGTTGAGGGGTATGGGGAGTGGTATATTCATGTGAGATACCTTTTTGTTTGAAATATGCCCCTAGATTGGCATTAATAAACTCCCCGCCGCGGTCTGATCGAACGATCTTGACTCGTTGGCCTGTGTAGGTTTCGAGTTGTTGTACTAGTGCCTTGATTAGGTCGGGTGCCTTGTCCTTATGTCGTAGAAACTCCTTCCACCCCTTTCGGCTGTGGTTGTCAATCACACCAAGAGTGTAGGTGTATCCTAATATGGATTTATCCAGGGGCCCTTGAAGGTCCATGTGGATTCGTTCTATTGTTTCAGAAGCTCAATTGGTGGCGAATTGGGGGAAGGGTGCCTGATGGTGTTTCCCTTTTGCACAGCCATTGCAGGGTGTGAGTTCACCTGTTCCACAGAGGTCCATGCCTGTAACGAGGTCATGACGGTTGAGGTATTGGAGGCTCTTTAGACTGATGTGTCCGAATTGGGCATGCCAGAGGTCAAGATTGGGGGCCAAGCGAGCTGTGAAGGCAGCATTGTGCCGAGACGAGGGGGGGGCTATGATACTGTTGATTTCGTATAGGTTCCCTCGTAGTTGTCCTTCCATAATGGTTTCACCATTTGGCTTTTTAATGGTGATCCGGCCATTTCGTTTGGTGATTTCCATTCCCTTCCGATCCATTTGGCTCTCCGACATGAGGTTGTCATGAGCATTGGGGCAGTAGCTAACATTGAGTAGTTTAATAGTACGATCTGATCTGCCCTTGACTGAGACGGATATGAGGACAGTTCCAGTTCCGAGAACTTCGAGTTCTGGACCATTTTTGACTATTCCTTTTATGCTGTCATGAGTTGGAGCGAAGGTGGTGAATGCCGAGCGTTCCATGCAGATATGGTTGGTTGAGCCGCCATCGAGTATCCACCCAAATCGGGATTGGGGTGAGGTGCCTGTAAGGTAGGCAGAAAGGTCTGAATCCAACCGACGATTGTCTTCATTGTCTTCTTCTTCGTCAGCAACAGCCTGGTTGGCCTTTTTGTTGGTTTTTGTTTTTGACCTGTCTTTCCCCTTTCCTTTCTTTAACTTGTCCTCCTGTTTCGTATCTCCCTTGTCCTCTTTATTTACCTTCTTATCTCTCCGTTTTCCATGCATAGGCCCCCCCTTAGAATAGCATTCCTTGGTGCGATGGCCCGAGATTCTGCAGTTCGTACAGTAGGGTTGACCAGGGACAGGGGTACGGCTGCATCCATCCTTAGTTTTGTTTGGGTATGACGCCTGGAAAGCGGTTGAGGTACTGGTAGATTGGCTCGTGCGAACTCCATACTCGTCTCGGATGCGCCGTTCGACTTCAGCAGATGAGTAGTGATCAGGTAATGCTGCAAATACATAGTTCCAGGTGGTGGGCATGGAGATTCGGAGAAAGCATGCAAACAATTTGTCATTGATGTCACGCTGCATGAGTATTAGGTCGCGGCGGTAGGTTTTCATCTTTGTGATGTGGGCGGCTATGTCTTCGCCATCTGTGTGACGGGTTGTCACCATCGATGTGATAGTGAGTGTCCAGTCCGTTGCGGTGGTGTTCGCATAGAGACGTTGGGCTTCCGCCCATATTTCCGATGCAGTAGGTAGGTGTCCGAGCTGGTTTTGGACCTCCTCAGACATGCATGCTGTAAGGACAGAGCAGACGAAGTGATTCGCCTTGCTCCAGCGCATGCGGTGGTGCCTCGTGTTGTATGTGAGCAATGCAGGGGCGGGGAAGTCAGGGCTGAGATACATGTGTAGTCCTACTGTGTGTAGCGCCCTTATAATTACACTCGTCCACGTTGAATAATTCGTGGCTGTGAGTTTCGGCTTGAGGCGGAATAAATGGGTGTATTTAGACGGATCAATTGACTTCTTGAGCGTGAAGTGGGTCTCATCTTCGTCCGACGTATTTTCCTCTATGATATCGCCTAGGATCGGCGTAGTAGGTCATGATCGAGGGTTGTTATAGGGCATTGCAAGGTGCTGGGTCCTGGGTTGTTCGGGAACATTTTTCCCTGCGTTCTCAGGTCCTGGTGCAAGGGTAGTAGGTCCCAGTGCTCCCATGGGCTCTGCTGGTTGGCCTGTGTGTCCGCGAGAACCTTCTCGGGACATCTGTGCTACAGGTGGCATCCGGTTTTGCCGGGGAGGGTCGGATGTGACTCAATGTTGGGGTTCGGACGGATGGGGTCCGCGCAGTGAGGTCTCGTGGATCTGTTTGGCTGCTGGGTTCGTCGTCCGTTGAATTTTTACCGCGCTAGGCGGGGCTCATAACCTGTGAGACGGACAACATGATCTATAAGGGTGACTGTAAGTCCTCCAGTCGAGTGTATACGAGACTAGAGGGAATCTACCTATAAGGGTGACTGTAAGTCCTAGGTAGAGTAAGTAAACTGAGAGTAAGGAATGTGTATGTATGGCTTACCTCCAGTCGAGTGGTGCATGCGGCGTAGCTATTGGTATGGTGTCCAAAAAAGGAAAGTACGTATATGTAATCAACGATACGATGGTCTGTTCTCCAACAGTACCCTCTGCACGCATACTGACCGATGCTGACACACTCCCTTTACATGTGCACTATATGCCGTCACTGTATATAGTGAGTAGTAACTATAATATGTTGTGTCGTTGTTCCAAGAAAGCATATACTTGCTCATGCTCGGATTCATGTGTTGCCTGTAAGGGAAAAATGGCCGATGACAGCAAACTATCTGGTGCTTTCTGGCTACTAGACTCAGGCACATCCGTCACTTCACTGGTGACATAGGCGATTTCGCCTCCTACAGTGAGCTAAAGAAAGCACACTACGCCAAAATGGCAAATGGTGTAGCACTAATTGCTGGCATTGGCACGGTATTACTCTGGTGCCTCGACCACAAATCTGGTGATGAGAAAGTAGTAACACTCATCCAGGTGCTCCATATGCCAGGCACTACTGCACACCTAATTTCTATGGGCGAAATGCCAGTGTAACTACAGAGTCACTGGCGATAAGCACGGCATTAGCCTAATTGGCAAAGCCGACCGCCTATGGTTTGGGCCAGACCCAGAAGATGATCGTAACATCATTTTTGGGATTAGACCTATCCCAATAATTAGATCTAACTATATTGCCTCCGTGAGCAAAGTCGATTATGACATTATGCACCAGAGATTCAGGCACCCCTCGAAGGAAGTACTCCGATGTGTGCAAAAACATACGCAGCGCTTCCTGGAGATCCACTTTCCTACTGAGGATTGTGTTTGCCCTGGATGTGCTCTTGGCAAGATGCCAAATTGAGCTTTCCCAGAGAATGAAAGACGTGCTTCCAAGCCCTTTGAGCTGGTGCACTCTGATCTCAAATCCTTCCCGGTTACATCGTACCAGAAGTTTAAATACATCATTACATTCTATGATGACTATACTTCTCATGCCTAGACCATGCCTCTTTGCTCCAAAGCTGCAGCAATTATGGCTGCCAAAGATTTCCTAGAAATGGTGCACGTCCAACATAATGCGCACATCGTTGGATGGATGTCTGATGCTGGCAGAGAGTATAAATCCGACCTTTTTGATTGAGCACTCCTTGAGAAAGGAATCAAAATATATCAAAGTGCCCCTAGAACCCCCATGCAGAATGGCCGCACCGAGCATCTAGGGCGCACTCTCATTGATAAAGCAGAGTCTATGTGGCATCAAGCCTGCATTCCTGACTCCTGGTGGGAATTTGCGTTCGCTCACGCAACCCACATCTACAACCGTACTCCGGTAGCTTGCCTGCGATGGCACCCCCCACGAAATGCTTAAGGGGGAGATGCCTAACATCGACCACCTCCATGTGTTTGGCTGTGGAGCATTTGTATATCTCCCAGCAACGGCTAGAGCGAATAAGATGGCTCCCAAGTCGGAGCTTATGACTTATGTTGGTGTTGCCCCTGGCAATGAGCACAACTTTTTGTTTATGCGCTCCACCAATGCAGTGTTCACCGCTGCACACGCTGTCTTTGACGAGTGTCATTTCCCTCGCTGCCCCAAAAACAGGTGCGAACCTCTCGAGAACCCTTTTGGAAGGGCAAATCTGAAACCTACCACTGATCAACCAGGGAATCCCCCTGATGATAATGACAGTGATGACAATGTGGAACACGACCATGGCTACCCACATCCCCAAGTGCAGGATGTTGATCCAAAGCACGAGGACCCTGAGGCTCCTGAGGAAGAGCCTATTCAACCAAATCCTCCCGTACGCCATCTCCAGTGCCTCCACTGGCACCGAGAACGCCTTCACTGGTGAGAAATCTGCCACCTCCAGCACCACAGCGCCCTGGCCAAGCTAAACGCCGCCAGAATGTGCTGCAACCTCCTGCAGTGAATATCCCGGCCCACCCCCAATGTGAACGTAGAGCGCCATTGCGCCCCGATAATGTGTATGGTGAGCGGCGACACCCCGTTGAGCAACTCCGGGATATCGAAAGTGCCTCACGATGGCGAGAAACAGTGGGTGAGGCCTCTAGGCCCCCACAACTGGACACACCGGACAACATACCCGGTGGTTTCCCCGACACCTCTGCAATGCCCAGTGAGGAAGATGTGCAAAAGATGTGTGAGGAAGGGGGAGCAAACCTAGTCTGATTCCTGATGGGCAAGGCCCTCACAACCCATGACCCTCAATATGAGAACGTCCGTGATTAGTCCTACAAGGACATTGCTCGCTTACCCCAAGCAGAGCAGAAACTCTGGCGACTTGCTTGCCAAGAAGAGCTCGACGTGCTGTGAAAGCACAAAGTCTTTGAGCTAGTTGACCATCCCCGAGACCGGAAGGTCATTAAGAATCGTTGGGTCTTTGACATGAAGTCGGATGGCCGCAAGAAAGCCCGCTTAGTTGCGAAAGGCTTCTCCCAGGTCAAGGGATTAGATTTCAACCAGGTCTTCTCACCAGTTGTGCGCTTTGAAACAGTGCGCCTCATGCTTGCGCTTGCCGCACTTGAGAATTGGTATATTACTGGACTCGACGTTCGGAGCACCTACTTGTATGGCAAGCTCGACAAAGAGATCTACATGGAGCAACCCAAAGGGTTTGCAGCTCCTGGGCAAGAGCGCAAAGTGCTCCGCCTCTGGCATGCCCTCTATGGCCTCAAACAGGCCAGCCTAGCTTGGTGGCGCACACTCGATGAGTCTCTCAAAGAGCTCAGGTTTGAGCACCTCAAATCTGAAGCAGGCATCTTCTACAGGAAGAAAGGCACCAACATCGTCATTGGTATCATCTATGTTGACGACACACTATTCTGCAGCCCTAACAAGGCTGTTGTTGATGCCATCAAAGCGCAGTTCATGTGCAAATGAGAATGTAGAGACCTTGGAGAACCTAATGAGTTCCTCCATATGCAAATCACTCGCAAAGGTCGCGCTATCCACTTGGACCAATGCGCTGTCATGCACCAAACAGGTTTGGTACAGTGAACATGGAAGATAACATCTATATTGAACGATCCTGATGCGAAGGATGAGTACGATGGAACCTCATCATAGCCATCTATCACACAAGAAGACTATCCCGATGCAAGAGGTGACTGCCGACGTCTAGCAGTCATCACTTGCACAAGAACCACCAAGAAGCAGAAGAAACTGAAGGAATAACGTCCATTTTGGTATGAGAATGGAATGCACACATCTGCAGTCCGACTCCCATACCAGAACGAGCAAAGAAGCTGAAGAATTGATGGAGAAACGAAGGAGAAAGAGAAGAAATGATTTTTAGCGCCCAAATGTTGTTTTTAGGTGCCCAGTGCCGGCATTCCGATATTTTGAATAGCTCCGTCATTTCTGAAGCTATCAAGCACGTGACTATACCGTCAGAAAGCCTAGAGCGTGGTCTATCTGCCTGTCAAGTTCCGACGTAAATCTGTTCATTTCCCACAGAGATATTCCCCCTGCAATCCAGACGTTCATCTCATCGGTCACTATGGAGTCCGTATTTTCTCTGGATCATTTCTCTGCCATTGCTGCAGATCTCCACTATGTTCTGCTCTTAGGACAGCCTCTCCCAGAGCTTCTGTGCACTGCCTGGCACATATCTTCCCAGCCTGCTCCCTCAGTCCCCCTCGTTCTTGGTCAGCGCGTTCTCCTCATCAGTCCTGCATCAAGGACATACTTTGGTTGTCTTAGGTCTATTGTCAAGCTTGAAAAGTCTTCTCTGGTCATCTCTGTGTCCCCTGAGCCCTGAGCCTATGGTCCCTTCCTCCCAGATACTTGCCATGTTCATCTTCCTCTGTCATTCATCTCGCTTCCCTGGATGTGTTGAATCCAATACTCTGTCCACTTCCCTACTTTCAGACGCCGTCCTCCAGCACCATGACAGCTATATACCCACATTATAGTGCTATTAGGAAGAAGAACCCTCTCTTGTTCTTTCCCAGAAGAGAGCTCGTCAAGGGAGCCCATGGTTGTGCTTCAGCGGCGCTAGAACACATGCATTACACCTTAGTGTATGCTGACCCCCCAAAGACCTTTGGACCCCTGGTACCCTTCTTGTGGCTGTTTTGTCTCGGGTCAATCCCCCTATTAATCCCAGATCTTCCTCATTGTTGTCCCATCAAACTTCTTGGGCTATGCATCAATGACTCCCTTCTGCTGTGCAGTGACTCATCCCTTGCTTACTGATGCTCTCATATCATCAGTATTACTCTATCACTTTCGCATTTTTGGTATATTGCTCAGCTGATGACTCACTCCCTTACCAATCAATCTTGTCATGCAGCTTACTCATTCCTTTACTCAGCAGCTTATTCATGCTCCCTATGCTTACTCATTTATGCTTATCCCTTGCTTACTGATCGCTTACAAAGCCCTTACAAAGCTCTTACCAATCACTTACCAATCCTTGACAAATTCTGCTTACTCCCTTCTCTTTTTGTACTTTAATGCTATGTCCCCCCCATGTATTTAAACCCCTGGGCTCAGCCCAGTGAAAAAAAAGACCCAATAGTATGAAATTATCCCTCTCTCAGTCTCTCTCAGTCAGTATCCCCTCAGCTCCTTAAGTCTTGTAGGCTTCAGTGAAGGTCTAAAGACTCTGATATTCAAGTTTTATTCAATCTATTCAAGTCCAAGTATTTCTCTAGGATCAAGCAGAGTCTAGCCTGTCAGTCCTTCATCTCCCATTGCTTCTGGATGTCAGGAGCCCCCTTGCCCCTCTGCTGCACCAATCTCTAGGTGTAGTATCGCTACTTCAGTCCCAGTCAACTCAACCCCCGCTTTGACACTTCCTAGGCTATAGGAAGAGTCTAGACACCTATCCCCATCGTATTCTATTGCTCCTGTACCCCAGGAGTATCCTGCATCTCTGTCTGCATCACCCTGTTGGTGTAGATCCCCTCTCCCCCTCCTCAGCACATCCTCTCTGGACACCATGGAGGTAAACCACCACTCGCACACTTTCGTAGTCCTTTGTTTGTGTTGTGTTTGGGTTATTGTTCTGACCCAAATCTGCACTTTGACTCACAGCGCATACCTCCAAAAGGTCGTCAAACGCTGTGGCATGCTCAATGCAAAGTCTGCAAGCACCTCACTGCCGGCTGGCTACTATGCCACCAAGAATACAGAGCCTGTTGATGCGGAACTCCGCTCCCATTTCCAGATGGTAATAGGGTCCCTCCTGTACCTTATGTTAGGCACTAGGCCCGACATTGCCTTTGCAGTCACCCATCTCTCATGCCATGCCGCGAACCCATCTCAGGACCACCTGAACAAAGCGCTGTATGTCTGTCGCTATCTAATTGGGACGTCTACATACTCCCTAGTATACAATGGTGGATCTGGTGCTGGCCTGATTGCATGCACGCACTCAGATTGGGGATCAGACCCTACCTCTCACCTTTCACAGACAGGTTTCTACCTGAAGCTTGCAGATGACTTGATCAGTTGGACTTCTCGTGCACAGAAGACTATTGCGTACTTGTCCACTGAGGCTGAATACATGGCTTTGAGCGATTGCACTCACCAAGTCACCTGGATTTGGAGTTTACTCGGTGAGCTCAGCTATAAGCTGAAAGCTATCCCGATCTGCGGTGATAATCAGGGATCCATATTCATGGCATCCAACCCTGTAACGGAGCCTCGCTCCAAGCACATCGACATCTGCTACCACGGAATCCACGAGTCAGTCGTGAAAGGTAATGTGGAGCTATTCTTTATTGATGGTGCTGAGAATCCCGCCGATCTGCTCACCAAGAACTTGCCCCACGAGAAATTCGTGAAGTTCAGAGCTCAACTGGGCTTACAGTTTCCCTCTGGCAGCATCTAGCGCCTTATTTGCTGAAGTGCTCTACGTGCAGCACAGCGAGGGGGAGTGTTGAAGTCGCATGTGCACCCGGCGTAAACTGTCGATGAAGTGTGCACAAGACTGCGACCCATATTCATATTAGTGTAGACTTAGTAATAGTCCTCTTTAGAGTAGATGTTACATGTCACACGTCACGTGTCACACTATTTGTTGTATATAAACAGTGTTCATTGCTTATATAATAGAACAGCTCTTGACCAGCTACCGCTACCATCTCTGGTCTCTGGTTGTGCACTCCACCCAACAGGTGAGTTGGAGTAGCAGTTCCTCTACGTATATAGGTATTGCTCCAACAGTTTCTCCCTCACTCTCTTTCTTCAACGCCTCTTGCACTGTCATTTTCTGTTTGGCAGCTACCTCCATTGCCCTCTGTTTGGCAGCCTCCTCCTCCACCTTCCTCTGCTGAGACTCCACCTGTGCCTGTGACTCCGCCCTCTCCTTCTCCGCCTGCTCTTGTGCCTTATGCTCTGCCTCCTCCCTCGCCTTTCACTCTGCCTCTGCCTTTGCACACTCTGCCTCCTCATGTGCCTTCCTCTCTGCCTCTTTGCATGCCCTCTTCTCCTCCGCCTCCCGGCACTGTCTCTCCTCTCTCTTCACCTGCTTGTGGCGATGGCATTCCTTCACCTTGGCGTCGAGAACACTCAACTTGTCCTTGCTACTGGACAGTAGCTCCTGTGTGGTGGCCTTCATCCAGTCCTTGGACTCAACAATGGAAGGGGCAATGGGGGTGGTGGACTTGGCTGGTGCAAACATATTGTTAGAAGGCAAAGAACTGGGGGTAAAAGCAAAAAAAACCGGTCTGATCTTTATACATCCAAATTTCGTACCCAGACAATCACTCTGGACTCCGCATTGTTCTAGGCGACCACACGACAGCCTCATTGGGGCCTCATGGGTTCGGCCCCTAAAAGGGGGATACTGTTACGACCATGTCCAACTCTGGGTCTTATCCAGTCACTCCAGTCACATCATAGCTCTGCAGCTCAACTCCGGTCACTCAGCACTACTCCCGTCATGCTTGCACAGATAACCTTCCATTAAGTACAACCCTTGGTCTATGCTCTATTCGCTCATTACCACACCTCACCGTTTATCCTGTCTTGACATGAGTTCTCCGTGAACTTGATATAGATATATCCTATACCTTGTAGCATTTTCACTGGACCTGGTTTATTTTACCTGGACCTGACTTTATTTTCACCGGACCTGACCTAGTCCCAACTCTGGTTGTCCCTTGTCCACTATTAGGTTGTTTACTTGTCACCATATGTACTTGACCCTAGTTTCTACTTACATAGTATAAGTACCCTCTAGTTTACCTTGTACACCTCAGTCTGAAATCATCTAAATCACTACTCCCATCCCCTTGTCTGTCTCTGTCTCTGTCTCCATCTGACTGGAACCTACACAAGGGATCAACGCTCGTTGTCCTTGTCATTGAATCCAATTGGTCGCAACTCCAGCCCAGGCTAACCTCTGCCCAAACCTCTGACCTCTGCTCTCGCCCACTTTCATCCGGACTTGACCAGGCCCCCTACTGGAGTAGACCCAGACTTGACAGGTCCATATGCACCTGCAGAAGGATTTGAAGTAGCTGGGGAGGAAGACAAGTGTACACAGTGCAAAGAGAGAGACTTACTGTGAAACCAGGTCGAGTGTTTGACCTGGACAGCACACAGTAAATCTCTCTCATTGCACTGTATACACTTCTTTTCTTCCCCAGCTACTTTTCTTCCTTCTGCAGGTGTGTGCATATGGACCACTCATTCACAACGGTTTCTCCTCAAGGCTGATGCACCTTGTGCAAGCTTCTCATCATTTTCAGTGTTGACAGTCAGTTCCAACTTGATGTGCATTGACCACCCACTGGAATACCTGCAGTCACGTCTCTCTTGCTCTGCTGGTTCTGTCCAAGTGAGGGTGTGCAGTGCCTCAATGGCAATGGCATCCATGGAGTGAAACATCACTGATTGCTGTGTACTCTGGCACATGTAACTGTGCAGCACATTTATCATTCCAGCAGATTCAACAGTTTGGCACAATTATAATTCTGGCAGAGTGAACTAATCTAGCATCAATCATGCTGTTGTGTAGTGGCATGTCAGGATGCTTCTGGCAATGTGTGCCACAATGATGATAGTGCCAAATTGTTGATTGTGCCTAACTGTTGACTGTGCCAGAATGATGAATGTACCAAATGGCTGATTGTGCCACAGTGTTGACTCTGCCATAATGTTGACTCTGCCGTAATGTTGACTCTGCCGTAATGTTGACTGTGCCACAGTGTTGACTCTGCTGCAATGTTGACTATGCAAGAATGATAATTGTGGCTGAACTGTTAACTGCTGAAATGTTGAATCTGCTGGAATGATAAATGTGAGACGACCCTAGGTGAAAGCACCAAGGACCCTACTACACACTGGACTCTGAGAGGAATAGGATGCGAGTACTAGGGCAAAGACCCAAGATGAGCTCGAATGGAGAGCCTCTGGGTGCTGGATTGCACTGTATATATACTACTCTACATGAGGGCTATGCGAGGCTATCCATGAGGCTATGCTACTGTGCAAAGCTATGCTAATGATGTCATAGTGGAGCTAAGGCTATGTGTAATGACATCCAGGGAGGCAGCGCATACAGCACAAGGCACAAGTCTAGACTAGGTAGATAAGATACAATTGTACACTAAGATAAGATAAAAAGTTGGTCCATTACAAAATGTGCCACACAGTTGCATGTGCTGGAATACTGTCAAGACCATGTCCAACTCCGGACTCTTATCTGGTTACTCCAGTTGCATCACAGCACTACAGCTCAACTCCAGACCTCTGCACATCACTCTGGTCCCAGACGCACACATAGCTTTCCACTAAGTGCGACCCTTTGCATTAGTCCCTATCCAGTCATTACTACACCTCTCTGTCAACCCTGTAGTACCATAAGTTCTCTGTGTCCCATTTATATCTTCCACCTTGTAGTATTTTCTCTGAACCTTACTTATTTTCATTGGACCTGACCTAGTCCCAACTCTGGTTGCTCCTTGTCTGCCTTTAGGATGTTTACTTGTCACTGTAAATACTCAACCCTAGTTCTCCATAGTATAAGTAGCATCAGGAAAAACCAGTAATGCCATATATCAATATATATCACTATTAGTGCCCTTTGTCACACAAAGTGCAATAATTGCATTATGGCATCTATAGCATACCCCCCTTATCTATAGTGCACTATAGCAGCATATAGTACACATATAGTACATATATAGAGAAAAAGAATCAACTAAATGTCACTTATAGTGACTGTCTTATATCCCTTTCCTTGTACTCGTTGCTTGCACACCAATAGAATATGCATAAAAACAAATTATATTGTAAAACCTAGTAGCTACTACATGAATAATGCCACCAATATATACTACTAATGCATGAGGGGGTGTCAGTGAGGGAGGGCTGGGCATGAGACAGGTGGGGGGTGGTCATCATTGATGGTGGCCACATTGTACAGGTGGGGCATGGTCGTTGCTGGTCATGGTTGCATCACACAGGTCTGGGGTGGTTGTTGCTGGTGGTGGCTGCATCACACAGGTCCAGGGTGGTCATTGCTGGTGGCGGCTGCATTGCACAGGTGGGGGGTGGTTGTCACTAGTGGTGGCCATGTTGTCACTGGTGGTGACTGCATTGCACAGGTGGGGGGTGGTTGTTGCTGGTGGTGGTGGCCACATCATCACTAGTGGTGGCTGCATCGCACAGGTCTGGGGTGGTCATCGCTGGTGGTGGCTGCATCACACAGGTAGGGGGTGGTTGTCACTGGTGGTGGCCGCATCATTGCTGGTGGTGGCTGCATCACACAGGTGGTGGGTGGTCATTGCTGGTGGTGGCCAAATTGCACAGGTGGGGGGTGGCCATCACTGGTGGTGGCCACATTGTTGCTGGTGGTGGTGGGTTGTCCAAGGGTAGTGGTGGTGGTCAACAATGGTGGAAGATGGAGACAAGTGAGGATGAGGGACTTAGAGAAATTTTTGCAGTGTGTGTATGTGTATTTGTATACATATTGAACTACCAATATTTCCTAATAGTATTAGTATTTACTAGGAAATGTGATTACATCAGCTGTATGGACTTAGAAAAATTTGATGTGCATTTACCATGCATGCACTACATCTCATCTACTAATCAAAACCATAGAGGTGAGTCCTAGAGTGGTTCAGACAGCTGAGAACTAAATACCCAGAATGGAAATTGCAGTGGCATCATTCGACTGCCATTTGGCTGTACATACAGCCAAACAGCAGTCCAATGACGCTGCCATGCATTGTGCACTGCCACTGCCACTGCACAGGTAAGTCCTGACCTTTGCAGGTACAGCTGTGACACCAACAAAAACTGAAAACAAGCTAAGTACTTTATTTACTTTATTTTTATGTTTTACTAACTACATATGTGCCCTGCATTGACAATGCGACCACCACCACCCTGCCATCTGCATCGACAGATGACAACAATGACAGCACCAGCACCAGCACAATGTGATGACGCATGCACGCACAATGTGCATGACAACAACAACAATGACAGCATGACAGCAACACCATTGCCACCACCCTGCCCAGCATTGACATGACAATGACAATGGTGGCAACACGACAGCGACACCACCACCACCACCACCACCACCACCACCACCACCACCACCACCTGCCCAGCATTGACACAACAATGACAACGCGATGCCCATGGCCAATGCCACAGCGACACAATGATGATGATGAGATGACAAGGACAATGAGGATGAGGGCGAGGGTGATGAGGGTGACACCACCACCTGCCCAGTGTCAACTCAACAACAACAATGCGATGCCAATGGCCAATGCCATGGAAACACAACAAGGGTGACGAGATGACAATGGCGATGGCAACCATGATGATGAGGGCAAGGGCAAGGGCAACCACCACCACCACCACCTGCCCAGCATTGATGTGACACCCATGGCAAATGCCACGGCGATGACAAGGGCAAGGGCAAGGGCGACCACCATCACCACCTGCCCAGTGTTGACGAGGGCGAGGGCGACAACGACAATGACAAGTGGGATGACAAGGGGGATGGGCATGACAAGGGACAAGGCAATGATGATGGCAGCCACCACCACCACCACCCTGCCCTCCGTCAACACAACAATGACGAGGGGGATGAGGGGGATGTTGAGGAGGACAGGCACGACAATGACAAGATGAGGGCGGCGAGGGTGAGGGTGAGGGCGAGGGTGACACCACCACCTGCCCAGCGTCAACATGACAATGACAATGACAGCGACAAGGGCAAGGGCAACAACAACAACAACAACGGCGACAGTGACACCACCACCCAGCATCAATGTGACGACAATGACGCGATGCCCATGGCCAATGCCACAGCGACATGACGACAATGATGACGATGAGGATGAAGGCGATGAGGATGATGGTGACACCACCACCCTACCCTGCATCGACACAACGACGATGACAACAACAAGGGGGACAACAAGGGGGACAGGCACAATGAGGGGCAAGGCGATGATGATGGCAGTGACACCACCACCACCACCACCCTGCCCTGCGTCAACACAATGACAATGAGTGGGACAAGGGGAACAAGGGGGACAGGCACGATGAGGGGCAAGGCAACAATGACAGCTGTGACACCAACACCAACACCACCACCCTGCCCTGCATTGACACGATGACAATGATGACATCTCCCCATGTCCCCCCCCAACCCCAGCATTGTCCCCCATGTCCCCCAGCCCTGTGTTGACAAAGATGTGTCCCCCCACCTCCCCAGCTCCATTCCCACCCCCTGAAAATTTTATTTAGTTTCTTAAAATACATTTGATGTATTTAGTTAGCTTAATAATATTTATTTGAATTTCTTAGTTTACTGAGTGTTGGTGCATTGTGACTAGGTAAAGTAGCTTAGTGATGACTAGGTTAAGGACACTAGTTATGATTAGGTTAAGGATGCTAGTTGTGATTAGGTTAAGGAAGCTAGTTATGATTAGGTTAAGGACCCTAGTTATGATTAGGTTAAGGATGCTAGTTGTGATTAGGTTAAGGACACTAGTTATGATTAGGTTAAGAATGCTAATGATGACTAGGTAAATTTATATTGCCATTTATGCAATACATGGTAATAAATATCTACTATAGTGTCCCATGCACATAAATAGTACCAGGTTTCAGTCTATAGCATCTATGGCATTACCAGTTTTTCCTGATGCTACCCTGTACTCTGTCCTGTATACCTCAGTCTGAAATCAACTTAGTCACTACTCCAATTCCTGTCTGTCTCCGCCTCCATCCATCAGGAAAAACCGGTAATGCCATAGATGCTATAGATTGAAACATGGTACTATCTATGTGCATGGGACACTATAGTAGATATTTATCACCATGTATTGCACAAATGACGATATAAATTTACCAAGTCATGACTATGGTGCTTAACCTAGTCATGGCTATGGTACTAAATCAAACTTAACCTAATCATGACTACCAAACTCAACCTAATCATGACTACCAATCCTAACCTAGTCATGGCTACAGTACTAAATCAAACCAAACTTAACCTAATCATGACTACCAAACTTAACCTAGTCATGACTACCAAACTTAACCTACTCACGACTACCAAACTTAACCTAGTTATGACTACCCATCTTAACCTAATCTGCACTACCCAACTTAACCTAATCATGACTACCAATCTTAACCTAGTCATAACTACTGTAGTGAAAATGTACCAAAAAGTGTAGTAAAAGTGTAGTAAAAAGTGTATTAAAAGGGTAGTGAAAGTGTACCAAAAAAGTGTAGTAAAAGTGTACCAAAAAGCGTAGTAAAAGTGTAGTAAAAGTGTACCAAAAAAACGCAGTAAAAGTGTAGTAAAGTATAGTAAAAATGTAGTAAAAGTGTACCAAAAAAGTGTAGTAAAAAGTGTAGTAAAAGTGTAGTATGTAGTGTTTGATTACCAAAAATGTTCAGTAACCAAAACATATGTCAACATCCATTTTATCATCCTCACATTTCACTCTTCAATTTGAGCTGCTACACAATAGGTATGATTTGTTTTATTGTTGTGATTGTTGAGCTCACTGTTGCAGACAGTGAGCGCACTGTGTTGTTGCCCATATATGGAAATAGGCCACCATTTGGCTGTACATACAGCCAAATGGCGGTTTATTTCCTTATAAGGCAATTGAAACACTGAGCTCACTGTCTGCAGCAGTGAGCTCAACAATCTGCTCATTTCCCATCATAACTCCCTGCTACAACATCACCAGTGAGTGGCTGCAATGGCCACCACCCATCCACATCAACCACCACCCTGCTGCTGCCCAGCATCACCCACAAAGTAAGTTTTATTGTACTACTATTTACATGCCAAACACTAACACTTTGGGACTTAGAGAAAATTGGAATGCGTGATACGTTCAAATTTTCTCTAAGTCCCCACCACCTCTGTTGATGACACGACCACCATTACACCACCTCTACCACCCCACCACCTGTGTCAACAATACAACTACCACCAGCATGACATGGCCACCACCACCACCACCTTGACACGAACCAATGCGACCACCACCATCACCAACGTTGACATGAACAACACCACCACCAACATCAATGTGACCACCACCAGCATTATTGATGACGTGGCCACCACCACCCCACAACCAGCATCAATGGTGACACAACCACAACCATGACCACAACCATGACCACAACCACAACCATGACCAGGACCAGGACCAGGACCAGGACCATGACCAGGACCACAACCAGGACCACAACCACAACCATGACCACAACCACAACCATGACCACAACCAACATGACCACCACCTGTGTCAACGTGACCACCACCCCCCACCTGTGTGATGCAGCCACCACCAGCAATGACCATCCTGGACCTGTGCGATGCAGCCACCACCAGCAACAATGCGGCCACCACCAGTGACAACCACCCCCCATGTCAAGACCGGTTCTCCTCGACGATCTTACTAGGAGGTCCAGAGGTGCAGGGAACTAATGAGGAGGTAAGTCCAGACACTAGTAGGTGCTAGTTAGTGCGGAGAGTCAAGTCTGGGTCAAACGAACAAAGTCCGGGCACTAGAGAAGCACAGGGAGTAAGTCCAGGTTTTTGCGGAGTAAGTCCGGACCGCGGGAAAGTGGTCCGGAGTTGAGCGCAGTTTGTCCGGAGCGAAGGACATCCCAGAGGTGGGATAAGTCCTGAGAGGTCTAGCATCGAGTCTGGGACAGAGGTGGCTTTTGCCCTCGTGCAAGTAGGAGACTTGCTAGGATCGGACATAGGACCAAGGGGACGAGATAGGACGGAGGCCGGAGTTGGCCGGAGTTCAGGAGTTCAGATGAACAAATGGATTAGGAGAGCATGGGTAGTACAGAGTGGGGAGTATCTTAGTCGAGATTTGATCTAAGGAAACTACTAGGCCGGAGTATAGTAGTTTATATAGTAAATGAGAACTAGGGTGAGTATATACGGTGACAAGTAAACACCTTAGTTGGGACAAGGGACAGAGCAGAAACGGACAGGAAAATAAAGCAGGTACCGGAAAATAAACCGGAGCGGGAGCAGACACGGGGAACTAGAGATACAGGGACGACGGAGGAAAAGCAGGGACAGTGAAGTAAAGGGAACTAGGTCGGAAGAGGACAGGTAAGGGTTGGAGGTGGACTTAACTAATGTTAAGTCCGGAGCGATGTCCAGGACCGGAGGAAGTGGGACCGGAGGAAGTGCAAGAGCGGAGGGAGTGCACAGGTGGAGGAAGGGTGGAGTAGCCAGAGGAAGGTCCGGAGTTGGACATGGAAATGTCCTAAGCCTTTGGTGGACCTGACAGAGGAAGTGGAGCAGGAGCAGGAGCAGAACTGAGCCGGAGTTGGATGTACCAGCCGGAGTTGGGCTACGTCGCAGACAAGGCTAAGGGAGTGGCCGGACTGAAACCGGAGTAGCGACTAGTGGTAGGTACAGGTCCGACACGGAGGAGTTAGACCGCGGATCTATCTGTAGGGAGACAGGGGTTAGTCCTGAGGCGGAGATGGACGTAGTGACCGGAGTTGAGCTGGAGTGCAGCTATAGGGCTGGAGATGGCCGGACTAGATCCGGAGTTGCATCTATGCCTAAGGAGAGGTCAGGCGGGCCATGGTTAGACCAGAGTTGCGACTGGAAAAGTATGGATATGACACCCCACCTGTACAATGTGGCCATCACCAGTGATGACCACCCCCCACCTGTCTCATGCCCAGCCCTCCCTCACTGACACCCCCTCATGTATTAGTAGTATATATTGGTGGCATTCATGTAGTAGCTACTAGGTTTCACAATATAATTTGTTTTTATGCATATTCTATTGGTGTGCAAGCAACAAGTACAAGGAAAAAGATATACTAAGACAGTCGCTATAAGTGACATTTAGTTGATCCTTTTTCTCTATATGTGTACTATATGCTGCTATATGTTGCTAGATGTTGCTATATATTGCTATAGTGCACTATAGATAAGGGGGGTATGGTATAGATGCCATAATGCGATTATTGCACTTTGTGTGACAAAGGGCAATAATAGTGATATATAGTGGTATATATTGATATATGGCATTACCAGTTTTTCCTGATGTCCTCCACCTGACCAGAACCTACACAAGGGATCAACGCTCGATCCCCTTGTTGTTGAATCCAATCGGTCTCAACTCCAGCCAGACTAACTCCTTGTCCAGCCTCTGTCCCTCACCTTTGTTCATTCCCATCCAGACTTGACCGGACCCCCTACCGGAGTAGACCCAGACTTGACAAATACACAGCAGTCAACAGGCTGGCACAATCAATATTCTGGCACAATCAACCTTGCGGCACAGTCAACACTTCAGCAGGATTCACATCCCAGCAGTCAACAGGCCAGCACAATCAACACTCCGTCGGCACAATCAACACTTTGGCACAATCATCAGTCTGGCCCAGTCAACACTCTGGCACCATTACCAGTCTGGCACAGTCATCATTCCAGCACAGTCCTACTTCAGTAGCATGGCCAGCATGCTCGACCTGGACAACACACAGTAAATCTCTCTCTTTGCACTGTATACACTTCTCTTCCTCCCCAGCTACTTCAAATCCTTTTGCAGGTGTGTCCATATGGACCACTCATTGGCAGCAGTTTCTCCTCAAGGCTGATGCAACTTGTGTGAGCTTCTCATTATTTTCAGTGTCAACAGTTGGTTCCATCTTGATGCGCATAGACCTCCCACCAGAATAGCTGTGGTCACATCTTTCTTGCTCTGACAGTCATGTCTGAGTGAGGGCATGTGTTGGGCAGTGCTGGAATGTTGATCCTGCTGGAGTGTTGACTATGCCAGAATGATGAATGTGCCACCCTGTTGAATGTATAGAAAGATGGTGGTCTGCACAGGGAAGGTCTAGCCTGAAGAAGGGAGAAGGAGAAGCTGTAGTAGGATAACTACAAGGTATCAGTAGGTAGATGTGGTGGTTAGTAGATGGTACTCACCCTCAGTATGCTGGCAAGCTACTGAGGGACTATGGTAATGGAAACTCTACTCTAGTGCGATGCTGTCAGAACCGTTTCCTCCGACGAACTCCGACGCAAGCGGAGTTAAGTACGAAGGGTTGTCGACGACAGGCGGAGGAGATGCGGAAGGGTTTGAGGACTTGGCTTCAGCGTATGTGCTGCGCCCTTGCGATACCTGCGTCCTCGTATTTCGGAGGACTAAGGGACAGAGAGACAGAGGTCCGACGAAGGTCGGAGTTGCCAGAAGGCAGAGGAGAACAGAGGAGAGTTCGCGGGAGGTATTCAAGCTGATATTCGAACTGAGGGACAATCCCCTCAGCGTGCGGAGTACTTATACTTTACATCGGGAATGTACAGTAACCGAGAAGCGGAGGGAAACATAGCGGAGACGTAGGTAAGAGTCTGCGGATGACAAACGGATGAGTAACATACACGGAACGGAGATCAGTGATAAGCGCAACGGATCAAAAGGTTAACGGATCACAGCTATGAGTAATCATATCTAATCTAAAACGGGAACAAAGGAAACAGGAACAGAGATGGAACGGAAGCATACGATAACCAGAGGCATAGGCGCGGAACTATATACCAAAGGAGACGGAGCGTCAATAGTCGGAGCGGAGATGGATACATAGCGTCGGAGGTGTGCGATTACGATCGGACTTGAGTTTACAACAGACTAGAGGCCTTGCGGAGTCACGAGGCGTCACGCGGTCGTGACAGATGCATGCTTATGTAAGTAGGTAAACATACCACAACAGTTCTGTTTATCTCCAACAGAATGTGCCTTGCCTTTGAATGTGTTGCTGATCATAGACTTAACCAAGCCAGATGATTGTGATCATGCTGGAATCATGAATTTGCTGTCCCTTGAATGTGCCGCACTTTGAGCAAGCCACATGGCACCACATCTCATTGGCACAACACACCTTTGGTTTAAATACAGCTAAAACTACTTCCAACAAATTGGGACTACAAACCATCAGAATTACATTTTAGTACAACAAACAATCATATCAGGAAGCTAATGATTCAATGCTTCACCAGTGCATTGCGGACATTATCTGGCATCACCCAATCAAGAGGCTGTGGCACCCTCAACCAATGGTGAATATTATCCCTCATATAATATGCCAAACAGCACCTTGCTCTGTCAACCTTGTTCATGCCATGCTGAAACAGCTGGCCAGAAAATGCAACAACAGTGCCAGGATTGTACAATACCTGAATCCCAAGACTGGGAATGTCCAGTGCACAACCATCATAATTACTGACACTGACTAGCATGTCATACCAATCTGCTCGAGACTGTGGGTCCCTGTGGAGGGGGGTACTTTGATTGACAATTAGCGAGATATTAGTGAAGACAGTAGAGCAATTTTCAAGTGCCACCAGCATTCCAGGATCATGGCCGGTCGCCCAGTCAGTCAAGTGTTGCATGGCAAGGTGGCCAGCATTGTATAGAGATGGATGGATAATAGAAAGAACACCTGAAAGTATGGCTGATGGAAGACATATTTCCTTGCTCCATTGATAGCCGGTAGGACCGGCCAAAGCCTTGGACACCCCCAGAATGTCATTGGGGGTTTAGCAGAAGATCAAACAAGTGCATTGTCAAAAGAAGAAGGTACTCACAGAATGGCCAAGCATGTGCCATGCCAGAGAGAATTCCAAGCACCCAAAAATATCCACATCATCCTTGAAATACTGGTGTGTTGTATGCCATGATTGGTTAGTAATACTCTCTTCCAGTGGATCTGCAAGTGGATCGATGGATGCCACGATGTGCTCCTAGAAACAAAGGCCTCAACAGTGGACAATGGGAGTGGGATGATACCATACTTGGATGCAGGGAGCTAGAGCTCCAGGAAGATACCACAATGCAATTGTGTTGCCTTCTCCCAGAATAATGGTGGGCTGGGAAAGGGTCCCAGTCAAAGAGGAAGAATGTCTACAGAGGACCCTAATCTCCTGTTGCTCATTTGTGCCAGATTGCATTGGTCTAAGGCTTTCAGACAACCTAATCAAGTCAATGCCACATGAAACTTCAGCAGATCTCAAGGAAGGGATAATAGAACTATAAAAGAATTGGCTCACTTTGATTATGGTATGCCTGTGTGATGGTGGATACAATTTGGTTCATGGCTACAGTTGCATCCACCAGCAGGGAAAGAAGTGTTTCTGGGGTGGGGGAATTTAAGTCTGGGAATGCTTCATTCAGGAAGTGGCACCGCATATATGATGCCATCATGTCAGACAAAGTATATTTGGATGGCACAGCATTTGCACTGGCCATTGGACACAGGTCAATTTTTGACAATGTGGGAAGTAAAGATTTTAGTGGGGGATGTGTGGCAACCTGCGGACATCCCTGTTTGCAAATGGCAATGCAACACATTCCATTCTTGGCTAGATCCACTAAACAAGGCTGATTGGTGATTGGCCAGTGCGAAACAACACATGCCAGGTTGCACAATATGGTAATCATGCATCAGGTGACATGTGGACTGTGAGAACATTGATTACCTGAATGTTATAAGGCTTAGGGCAAATTTGCCATCACACCATCAATCATGAATACCACATCTGAACTGTGCAAAACCTGTGAACTGTCCATGGTATTGCAATACATTGGAGTCCACTTTCAATGGTTGGTACACATGGTTCAACAACAGCCCAAGGGGATGCTGGCCACACCTGAATGGTATGCAAATGTACAAACAGAAGTGGTAAGTGGAGAATGATTACATTTGATTAACACACTCATGAGCCCCCAGGCAAATTTAGAATGTGTGCTTGCCGCATGCCAGGCTATGGGTGCAAAGATGATATTGCCAATGATGGCGAGCAGGGTGCACAGAATGGTTGTACTAGAAAATATGCTGCTGGTAAGACTGTATGTGGCAATGCAACAGTTGAACGTCTATCATGTGAAGGCCACCAAAGTCCAGGTTCCAAGTATGCTGCAAGTGGCAAACTTGTGGTGGGTTAATGGCCATGGCCATGTACGGCAGGGTACAGCACATGGCCACTGCAGGACATGGTATTGGAGGCAGAGGCATTCCCTTCTACTGGACCTGGTATGCTCCCTTATCCATGTTGTGTTAGATACTAAAGCTTTGCTAAGGTTGCTGATAGAAAGGTCACCATTCTACTCACCATTGGGTATACCTTGGACAAGGCTTTGTCAAATGCATGGTACTTCTGTGACAATATCTTGTGGGGCTCAGACAATGCCCTCAAATATCATATGGAGGTGATGCAGCATTGTGCAAAAAGGATGGACATTGAGATGCTAACCCATGCACCAAATGCATTGTGGCAGAAATGGGAGGAGTCTTTGAAGCACTGCTGTAGGTAAACATTGTATAAATACACATATGTTCATCACAACAATAATTGGTTAATCAAATATTGGCCAAAGTGACACATGTGATATAATGTTGCTGGCCAAAATCTGAGCTGTGGCTGCAACACCTGGCCAGGTTAACAATAAGGCAGAAATCACACAGGGAACACATCAGCATGAATGGGAATAGCACATGTCTGGGTGGAGGTGTCGTCTGCATCTTTCAATACAATGGGTGCCACAAGTTGATACCTTATGCTGGTTATCAAGTTTGCAGCTGTGATGGCTGTAACCAATCATGGCTGGGCAGCAGTGGTGGCCACCACTATGACAAGTACAGCTGCGGTATCATGGCAAACAAACAGTATGCCACAGCAATGTGGCCAGAGAACCAGAGATAGCCACTGCTGCTGAAGGACTGTTAGCAGCATGGTGGCCAACATCAGCAACATGACAATTTGTCTGGACTGACTTACAGTGTCTGATGTGTCTGGAATCAGTCAGTTCAGATGGATAAGTCAGATCAGCCAGTCAGACCATTTCAGCCCATCAGCATAAGGTGGTGTCTGAAATCAGACAGCCAGACAGCCAGACCCTCAGGCTTTTAGACATGTCAGCTGATAAGACCTCTAGCTGGACAGGAAATAAGACATATAAGACCACTCAGTCAGGTAGACCCTCAGGCTTTCAGACATGTCAGCTAGTAAGATTACTGGTTTCACAGGCCATAATACATTTCAGACATATCAGCTAATAAAACATCTAGCTGGACAGGAAATAAGACATATAAGACCATCAGTTAGCCAGACACTCAGTCAATAATTCTTTTAAAACCACTCAGTCAGGTAGACTTTCAGATCATCAGACATATCAGTCAATAAGGCTACTAGCTACACAGGAAATAAGACATACAAGACCAGCAGCTAACCAGGTGAAGTTCAGCTCAGCAAATTCTCAGATCCCAAGACCTTTAGGAAGGTCAGACTGCCAGTTTGTCAGAAAATCATGTATGCAGAAACCTCAGACACTCAGACACTCAGAATATCAGAATATCAGAGGTTTTAGCTCAGCATATTGTCAGGCCCACAGATCTTCAGAACCACCCAACACTCAGACACTCAGTTTATCAGAATTTCAGAGATGTCAGCTTAGCATATCCTCAGATTGTCAAGAAATCAGTAAGCTCAGATACTTGGCTACTTAGTAAATCAGAATATTAGAGGTTTCAGCTTAGCATATGCTTAGATCTTCAGACTATCATATGTGCAATAGATGAGGTTATCAGCCAATCAAATATTTTAGACAGACTTATAATGGGTAGCACAATCAATTACACTAGTACATTGAATGCAATTATTATAATATTACTACTATCAAATTAAATGTGTTGGTGATGCTGGGGGGGTTGGTCACGTCATCATCATTGAAGGTGATGGGGTGGTGGTGGTGGCCATGGTGTCGAGACAAGTGGGGGTGGAGTGGTCACATTGTCGTCGACATTGGTGGGGTGTTGTTGCTGGTGTTGGCCACATCAACCATGCAGGTTGGGGGTGGTCGCATCATTGTCATTGTCGATGCAGGTGGGGGTCATTGTCATTGGACACTGGTCATGCTGGTCATCATAGCTGGGATTGCCATCATTTTTGGATGATGCTGGGGGTGCTGGTGTTGTCGTTGTTGCTGTCATCGTCGACGCTGGTGGTGCTGGTGTGGTTTTTGATGGCGGTGGTGTGATCGTCGACGGTGAAGACTGTTGTGTCATTTGTTAGTGTGGAGGCTCCATTGTGGTGATACGTACCTGGTAGCGACGACAGCGATGGAAACGTTGTCATTGTCGTCTTGGCCGCGTGATTTTGTTGTTGTTGTTGTCATTGGGGGTGATGATGGTTGACGTTGTTGACACTGGGCTGTCATAATCGTCAGTGTTGACGACTGGTGGGGAAATTGCATACCTGATGTCGGCAATGCCGTTGTCGTCATTGTGGGTGGTGATGAAGAACTGTAAGGGAGAGACGACGATGATGTGATGCAGACGCCTATTGCCACGGTGTCATGACGACGACAACTCATGATGGACGATATGCATGGATGACATGGCGACACAATGACAATGACGCGACATAGATGGCCATTGCCATGGCGTCACGACGACGCACAACACATCAATGGACGACATGATGATGATGACACGCTGACACATGATGCATGACGCATGACAACGCATGACACATCAACACACGATGCATGACATTGACGGACGATGGACAACACGACGCTGCCACCATGACACAGATGGCCAGTGCCATGGCGTCATGATGTCAACGACACGACAATCATGACAACATGACGACAACAACGATGCACGACATGTCGATGTTGATGACACACTGACACACGACGCAGGACGCACGACACATTGACACATGATGCACGACGTTGACGGATGACAGATGACACAACGTTGATGACACAACGACCACAATGACACAATGACACATGATGACAACAACAATGCACAACACATCAATGCACAATGGACGACAGATGCCACGACGACAATGACACGCCAACACACGCCACGATGATGACGGGTATACCTGCACACCCATTGATGGTACCCGTGACAAAGGTACCCATGGGTACACGGGTATGGGTACTTGTGTGTATGGGTGCAGGTCAGCCCTCCAATACCTGGGGTTGACCTGTGCAGATCACTATCAATGATGTGGCAACCAGCGACAACGTGATGACGACCACTACCACCTTGATGTGACTGCCACCACTACCCCACCTTGACACAATATTTATTCATTGTACTGTAGTTTTGTAATGAATTGATATAAATTGACTAACATTGACACTGAATGAATTAAGTACTCAAAACGTTTAGAGTACAGGCAGTAAAGGTAGTAGTATTGATGCTGTTGGTAGTATTACTGGAACAAGGTAACTGGCCAGTACTGTCCAGAGGAGGGTGTCTCACTCATGATCTACATGTCTGGAAATGTCTGAACAGTGATAACAGTTAACCCACTTACCAACTTACTGTCTGGGAGTGTCTGGACAGTGTAGAGAGCTGACTGAGTTGCCATCTGGCTGCCTAGGGGTGTCTGGACAGTCTAGAGGGCTGTCTCACTTATGATCTCCCTGTCTGGAAATGTCTGGACAGTCCACAGAGCTGACCCACTTATCATCTGGCTGTCTGGAAGTGTCTGGACAGTGGAGAGAGCTGACTCACTTGCCACCTGGCTGTCTGAGGGTGTCTGGACAGTGGAGAGAGCTGACTCACTTTTCACTTGGCTGTCTGGAAGTGCCTGGGCAATGCAAACAGATGACCAACTTACCAACTTTCTGTCTGGAAGTGTCTGGACAGTATAAAGAGCTGACCCACTTACCATTGTCTGTTTATCTGGAAGTGTCTGGGTAGTGGAGAAAGCTGAATAACTTGCTACCTGCTTGTCTGGAAGTGTCAGAACAGTCTAGAGGGCTGTCTCACTTATGATCTGCATGTCTGGAAATGTCTGGACAATGCTAACGGCTGACTCACTTACCATCTGGCTGTCTGGGAGTGTCTGTACAGGGTAGAGGGCTGTCTCACATCAGGAAAAAAACACATGCCAATATAGTACTATATAGCCTCTATAGCAGTCAAAGCCCCATTGACAAGTACCCAATATAAAGGCAGTATAGCAACAGGCATAAAATCTATAGTACTCCATAGTAGCCATAGTCTGACATGTAACTATGTATTCAATGTAGCAAGGCTGCTATGTATGCTACCAAGACTATATATCATAATATAGCTCCCTCAGCTTCTATCAAGATATTGATAGGTTTCCATTGCCATTTGCTATAACTTCAGTATAGCACACCATAGACTACATTTCTCAGTCAGGCCCTACACAGTACAATGCACCAGAACATAATTAAATCATTTTAGCATTGAAAGTACTTCACATATAGCTAGCTACATTATCTCAATCTGACTCATCCTCTGTGGTTGATCCCTCTTGATGTTCTTTGATGGCAGCTGCAATGATTTGCACTGACACAACATTCTGTGGTTGCAAGGAGAGTGCAGGTGCTCCAGAATTGATACTAGCTAGAGAGTCAGTAACCACAACGAGCACACTGGACAATGTACTCACCGTCCATCCTCGTAAATCTTAGCACAAATGCCCTTCAGCACGCCGAATGTAACGGTCTAACTTTTTATCTTATCTAATCTCTGATTAGATGACATCTTATCTTATCGTAGCGTAGTATCCTGTCTAGTGCATCTTATCTGTAGGTCTGTCTAGACTACGGCCTCGTGCTGTACATGCTGTATCCCTTGATGTCATTAGCATAGCCTCGCACAGGACACGTGTAGTGTAGTATATATACTGCTGCAATCCAGCACCCAGAGGCTCTCCATTCGAGCTCTCTTTGGGTTTTCGCTCTAAGACGCTTGGTTCCTACTCTCCTCCTCAGAGTCTTCACGTGTGGTAGTTCTTTGGGTTGTTTGCCCTTAGGGTTGTCTCACCGAACTCCTTCATCACCTCATCAAAATCTTGTAAACATTTGAGGTGGGAATCGTATCCGGTGCAGTAGTCGTTAACTGTAAAAGGGATGTCTGTGTGTGTGCCAGTCATCCACTCATCTACACAGCATTCAATCTAAGTCATGTTGTCCATCAGGGAATTGGGGAGGTGCTGGCATGTCCAGCCACATCTTATAAATACATGTCAACAAGATATAGATAGATAATTACTTAGACAAGATTATCTTTTGCTGATTAGGCCACTCACAGAAAGTTGCATACCTGATAATCTAATGCCAGAAAGATGTCCCAATGGTGAGAGTATATAATTACAGGCTGACTTTTTGTGAGTGTGTCAGCCTTTGTCATCTGATACTCAACCTGACATCCATTGATAATGTGTGTGTAATAATTATATCAATCTGAAAAAAGTATACCTAAGAATGCCATTGTGTCATCTTGTGATAACTCCATGATGTTCACTGACTGGGCAATTCCATCTGACACTCAGCCTGAAGTCCACTGATAATGTGTACAATAATTTTATCACTATGAAAAAGGTTTATCTAAGGATGTCAATGTGTCATCTTGTGATAATTCCATGAGGTTCACTGACCAGGAAATTCCACCTGACACTCAGCCTGACATCCATTGATAATGTGTGTACAATAATTTTATCACTATGAAAAAGGTTTATCTAGGGATGTCAATGTGTCATCTTGTGATAATTCCATGAGGCTCACTGACCAGGCAATTACCTGACACTCAGCCTGACATTCATTGACTACTTGCCATACTTTTTTTCAGCACATACTACTAGTATAGTATTCACAGAAGTGCAGATAGTGTGAAGGACTTTTTCTAGTTACTACTAGGTCCATTTACCATTATCCTGTCTTTATTTCCAACTATCCACACTTTCCTAACTTCTCATCAGTCTGGTCTTCTAAACCCATTCCCTTCTATTTGCTTACTCTCCTACAATCCTTGCTTCCACAATATTATTTTGTCTCACATATAGCTTGGAAAAGTGTTTGGAAGGTACTGCAATGAAGGGAAATACGCACTGTAAGGAAGGGCAATATGCACTGTAAGGACATTGTCCACAGTATACATCTTGACAGTGATGTCAGCCCTGTGACAATCTGCGACCAGATGCCGAGGCGGAAGGGATCTTCAATACCAACAATACCAACGAGGACCATGTCACACACGAGTCGTCCAAAGGGAACCAAATAACAGACGGTAAGAGATATAGGTCACTGTTGTAAAGGATACTATGTACCTCTCCATCAGGCAATCATCTGCTGCATTTGTGTGGGATTGGTTCTGGTCGAGATGGCAGTCGAACTCAACACCGATGGAGCCAATGATGTCAGACATGGCATTCTGGGTGAGCTTGTCAGTCTTGTCGGTACAGATGCGACATCCACATTTGCCATTGGTTCACACGGCTGAGGACATGAATGAGAAGATTCTCCTTGGTCATATGTTTTGTCGCAAACACAAGTGCCAGAGTTTTGTGAGGTGAACTGGCGCAGCTCGACACTAGACAAGAGTCACAAATGACTCAGTACTTCTGTGCAAACAGAGACTACATTTAACTAACCTAGACAAGAGTCACAAATGACTACATAGGTCAGTATCATAGTAAATGAATGTGTAGAGTAGCCTTACCTCAGTACTTCTGTGCAAACAGAGACTGAGGTATGAAACGAAAGAAAAAACATCCTATAAAGAACGACCGTGATTATGTAAGGAATGCTCGGCGTGTCCATACTAAGTATAAGGGAAAAAATGGTACTGTAGGGACCAGGAATTTCAACACACCCACTCGACGAGATAGTCCTTTTAAATAATCGAACCCATACCTTCTATAAAACGAATGTGTTTCTCTCGACTGAGAGGTTTCGTGAGTACGTCAGCAACCTGTTCCGCAGTCGGAAGGTACTCCAGAACAATTTCTCCCTCGTCTACCTTCTCCCTGATGTAATGATGACGAATTGCAATGTGCTTCGTCCGATCATGGAAAGTGGCATTCTTGGCAAGAGACATCGCCAACTGATTGTCAATTAATAGCTTGACAGGCGTGCGCGAGAGTGATGGCTCGATCTCCGAAAATAATAATTTTAGCCAGGTGGCTTCCTTCGCAGCGGCAGCAGCAGCCATATACTCAGCTTCCGTGCTCGAGAGAGCGACGGATGGTTGCTTCTTCGACGACCAGCTGATAGCAGCTCCGGCTGTAACAAAAGTGTAGCCAGAAATTGAGCGACGGTCATTGACATCGCCAGCCCAATCCGCATCGACGTAGCCCAGTAGGGACATTTCCGACATCTTCCTGTAAATGAGACGGGTGTCCGTCGTGCCACGTAGGTAGCGGTAAACTCGTTTTAAAGCTGCAAAATGTGCCTGTCCAGGGCAAGCTGCATGTTTGCTCAACACACCCACTGCATATGCCAGGTCTGGACGCGTCGCCAGCATGGTGTACATGAGTCCACCGAGCGCGCTTTGATACGTCTTAGCGTCGACTTCAGGGACATCAATTTTGACGAGCTTCGCGTTGGTCTCAAGTGGGGTGGAGACAGATCGTCCATCCTTTAAGCCGAAACGATCTAGGATCGTCTCGACATAGCGGCGTTGAGACAGAGAAATGATCCCTTGTTGGCGGTCGCGAACAACCTCCATACCTAGGATCCAGCGGGCTTCGCCCAGATCCGTTATTTCAAAGTGTTCGGACAGCTGCAATTTCAGGTGTTTGATGGCGTCAAGATTCTTTGAAAAAATCAGTTTATCATCCACATAGACGGCGACGATCAGTAGATCGCCGTCCTCGTCCTTGTAGAATAGACTATGGTCTGCATTGCTGCGCGTGAATCCAAGGGACTCGAACGTCTTGCACAGCGTGTCATACCATGCCTTTGAGGCCTGTTTGAGACCGTACAGGGCGCGGAGTAGATGCCAGACGACCTTTGGGTCATTGCGGAAACCAGGCGGTGGACGGAGATAAATCTCCTCGTCCAATTCACCATTGAGGAAAGCCGCTTTGACGTCTATTTGATGGACTTCAAGATCATGTTGAGCTGCAAGTGCGAGAAGTGAGCGGATGGTTGTGAACTTTGTAACGGGAGCAAACGTGTCTGTATAATCGAGTCCTTCCACTTGTGTGTACCCCTTCGCGACGAGACGAGCCTTGTACTTGTCGATTTCACCGTTCGGCCCGCGCTTGATTTTAAAAACCCATTTTGAATCAATTATCTTGCGATCGGGCGGTGCTTCAACTTCCTGGTACAGGCCGATCTCTTTGAAAGTATTTAATTCGACTCCCATGGCGCCCAGCCATAGATTGGCATCTGGACGACCGACGGCGTCGCTGTAGGTGAGTGGTTCGCTGTCTAGAGGCGTTGCGGTGGCAGCGCGGCGAGCACTTTGCGTGAGCGCGTCACGGTGTGACTCGTCACAGTCCACCATATCTGCGCATGCGTCTGTCTCTCCTCCGTCGTCAACACCCACAATGCGACGTGGTAAGTCGTCTGTCCTTTCTTCGTTAAGTTGAATTTCCTCTTCTAGGGTGTTCCTCTCGTAGGCGTTGACGAAGAAACGCTGATCGTCGTCGCGGATCGGTGCTTTCCGGGCGCGAGAAGACCTTCTCACCGCTGGAGTGGGGATTGGGACCGGATACGGCGACGGCGGGCCTAACGCTTGGCCTGAGCGTCCGTCTGAGGTACGTTCCAGTCGTTTGGTGTACCGTTGACCCTTACTAACCTGCCGTTCGACAGGAACTTCGACTCTTGCGAGTTGGCGGCTCAAAACGCCATCTGGAGGTGATCCAGAGCGATCGGATGAAACGGGTGCGTGTATCAACACATTTTCGATATCGCTGACCCTTTCTGAAGGTGTCCCGTCGACGGATTCGCCATCCGAGTCCTCGTTGGCGCTGGCTGTCTCCCCATCCCCAACAGGTGAGTCTGGGATCGTTTGTATGGCCTCAGAAAGTGTTCCAACCGCTAACGGCTTTGTTCCTTCAACGTTTAGACACGGATCGTCGATCTTAACGCGAGAGGGGGCGTTGGCACTCCCTTCATCGAAGACAACGTCCCTGGACTCAAAAATTCGTCCGCTCGGACGGTGCACGCACACATAGGCTTTGCGGTTCTCAGCGAAACCTAAGAAAGTGCATTGGACTGACTTGGCGTCGAGCTTCCGCCGCTTCTCGTCAGGTACGTGGACGTGTGCCTTGCACCCGAATATTCTCAAATGCGCGACTGACGGCCTGTTTCCAGTGAACGCTTCGTGCGGTGTCAACCCGTCAGCGATCGCGCGAGTAGGTACACGATTTAGGACGTGCGTAGCGTAGAGGATTGCATCCCCCCAGTAGGCGTTGGGGAGTCCAGCGTCGAACAGCATTGCACGAGCCATCTCGACAAGTGTGCGGTTCATCCGTTCGGAGACGCCGTTCTCCTGCAGTGTGTACGCATTCGTCATTTCATGATGGATTCCTTTCGACTTAAAGTAGTCTTGTAGTGCCGTGGATCCGTATTCTCCGCCTCCATCGCTGCGAAAATAATTCGCGTGTTCGCCTGTCTCTGCCTCCGCTCGCTCGAGGTATTCTTTGGTGAGCTTAGGCACTTCGTTTTTTAACTTTATTAACTTGACGATGAGGCGATGTGAATGGCCGTCGATGAATGTAACAAAGTAGTGGTAGCCTCTCCGCGCTGTTGTTTCCATGGGTCCACAGACGTCCGAGTACGTTCTGTGTAGTACCCTTGGACTTTCGACATTGGATTCGGAAGGAATCACAGTGCGGTGCTGTTTCCCCTCGAGACAAGGTACGCATTTATCTTCGTGCGTTTCCTTCAAGTCGCTGATAGTCATGCCGTCGACCATTCCTTTCTTTAGCAATTTCAAAATTGACTGAACATTTACATGTCCAAGTCGACGGTGCCAGACATCAATGTCGGCTTCCGAAGATGTCTTTCGAGATGCGAGAGCTGAAAGGGGAAGTTCGGGGTCGAGAGAGGTCGAGGGACCATTAACTATGTAGGCCGTTTGGTCTTCGGGAGAAGGCATTGCAGCTAGCAGGTACAGCGAGTTCCGTTTGTAGCCCTTGCCCACCACCTGATTCCCGTCTAGGATTCGACAGGAGTCGCGGCCAAAGGTAACTTCAAGATTGAATTCAGCTAAATATGAGACGGAAAGGAGATTCCCATCAAGATTGGGCACGTAGTAGACATCGCGTATGACGGTGGTCGCTATGTGCCCACCATCCAATTTAAGGTTGATGTGGATATGTCCTATACCCACCGCAGGGATAGACGTTCCGTTTCCAACAGTAACGGATTGGGGTGGTACAAGCCGACGATACGTCATGAACCATTTGCGCTGGCATGACATATGGGCTGACGCGCCCGAGTCTATAATCCAGTCGCGAATGGTGGCTTTGTCCATCTGGTTGCGGGCCATGAACAGACGAAGGGGTGGAGGTGAGTCTCCGTCCACCTGTGCGACACAAGCCGCTAACTCAGTCTTTTCCTCCTTAGGCTTTTCTTTCGACTTGTCCGTTCCGTCCTTCGCAGCTACATCGCGCTTTTTCTTATAGCAGACGTCTTCCGTATGGCCGTCCTTTGAGCAGTAGGTGCAGGTGGCCTTCTTCTTCTGACTCTTTTTACCAGACTTGGCTTTTCCCTTGCCCTTTGTTTGGCTCGTTGCCTTTGCACTAAGGGCTGTCTGCCCAGGCGATTTCCGTGACCTCTCTTCGATGAGAACTTGGTTTATAACCATGTCCATCGTGAGTTTGTCATCCGCGGCCATTAAAATGGTGCGGAGGGTCAAATAGGATGTCGGGAGGGATATTACCATAGCTATGGCTACGAGCGAGTCATCAAGTGGCTGGCCAATGGTTTTTAAGACATTAGCCTTTTGCCGCATCAGATTCAACTGGGATTCCATGGCAGTGTCGTCCGAGAGCGTGCTCCGAAAGAGTTCGCTTATAAGGTACGCAATAGATTGTTTCCCGCGGCCTTCGTATCGCTCACTGAGCTTTTTCCAGACTTCGGCGGATGTCGTGGAATAAAGGACTCCGCTGAGGGGTTCGTCCTTCAGTGTGAGTGTTAGTTGGGCGTGAGCCTCTTTGTCCTTCGCGAGCCATTCCTCAAGTTCGTCTGGCTGTGTGGCTGCATCCGGTTTCGGATCTTCTCCACTAACGACTGACCAAAGGTGTCGGACACCCAGGACTGTTTGGACACGAAATTTCCACATGTGAAAATTTGTCCCGTCATTGTCAAGAGAAGGGATGTCGTATAAACGACTCGAGCCAGATGTGGCCTTGTTCGACACTGTAGAAAGTGAGGTTGCAGACTTCGAGGATTTTCCAGCCGCGGAGGCTGAGGTACCGGGAGCGGACATTGTGCGGGAGGTTGTAGTACTATATCATCTAGTGTTGTAGGAGCTCAGGGCTCATAACCTTTTGTGAGGTGAACTGGCGCAGCTCGACACTAGACAAGAGTCACAAATGACTCAGTACTTCTGTGCAAACAGAGACTACATTTAACTAACCTAGACAAGAGTCACAAATGACTACATAGGTCAGTATCATAGTAAATGAATGTGTAGAGTAGCCTTACCTCAGTACTTCTGTGCAAACAGAGACTGAGGTATGAAACGAAAGAAAAAACATCCTATAAAGAACGACCGTGATTATGTAAGGAATGCTCGGCGTGTCCATACTAAGTATAAGGGAAAAAATGGTACTGTAGGGACCAGGAATTTCAACACAGAGTGACAGCAAGGAGGCCCTGTTCTGAGCTGCACAAAGGACCGAATCACGAGCACAGTGAAGAGGATCATGCGATGAGTTCCACAAGAACGTTCATTGTTGATTTGGGAAGAATATACCCATTGTAGTCCATCTGCAACAACAACATAACGGCCAACCCCTTCTAAAAGCTTGCTACCATTGACGATGAAACAATCCATGTGACTCATGCCAGAATTCTCCTTCGCTGACAATGGCCCCAACACGAAGCAAAAATAAATAAATAAATAAGAGAACTCACTACGAGGGAGAGTCACTGTCATTCTCCTCATCCTTGGTTTATTGCCTCGCAAGTGTTGTCTGGCACGTCTGTGCAGCAAACAGTTACACCTGGTGAGTGCTGCAGCTGCAGGCAGTGCAGGCGGATGCTGCGATAATTGGTCAAATGAAACAAAGCTTTACCACGAGCGTGTGCAAACTTCACTGGTTAATGAAACGAAATAACAACAAAAAGGAACTTACTATGAAGGTGGGGCGTGTCTGTCCTGCATGTGGGAGTTATATGATGGTATGTGCTACGTACATACGAGTCGTCTTCAGCCCCATGGCATCACTATACCTGAGGCACACGGAGTGCCGTTCGAGGCGGGGCAAGCAGTGTGCAAGCGGCAGATTGGTTGACTAGGGGTTCAAGCAGAAGGCAGCTCAATAGTAATGTAGGTAGGAGCTCTGGAAAGGGAGTCGCCGAACACAGAGGTAGGACGGCATTGAGCAGTACTGTCAGTAAAGGAAAGGAACAACTGAGTGGATGGTGGTCTGACAGGACTCCAAGGAAAGGATGGCTCAGTGGCAGTCTAGGCAGCTCTGGGAACAATATCGTTGGGAACTACAATGGAGGCTGGGTTCGTGAGGTTTTTCGGTACGAGTATCTTCAACCCTCAGCAGTGGTGGTGGCAGCGTTTCATCAACTAAAATATATTGAAGTGCTTCCTCCGCAGCTTCCTTGTCCTCCTCAGTTAATAGCACTGAGGCCTCTCCATCGAGCTCTCTCCTGGAGGTGACAGGGGATCTAAGTTCACGATCACTGGAACCAGCTCTTGAGGAGGTGGGGGAGTGAACAAACCCATCAACATTGTGAGTGCCTTGCAGCGGGGTGGATGTCTTCCTTTGTTTTGGCAATGAACTGGCGCTGCGCATATGGCTCATCAGGTGGACATGCGCTGCGTCACTGAGAATTCGGAAAGGGTAGCACAAGCAGCTGGCTGGTCTCCCTCAGAGTGCCCCTTGGACGCTCACTGGACAGTATATACAGTATGATGCAACCAATCATCTCGAGTAGACATGGGAGCGAGTCGAACACAGTGTTGAATGTGTTGCACCCACTGCTCAGTTGGACGGCCCATAATCCACATAGGCCAAGAGCATTCACCGCGAAAATGGTATGAGTGTGCACGCATGCATTGGCAAGGTGAATTGGTATGTCGACGAGACAGAAACCTCGAATGAGTGGGAAGCAGCTGTGAATGAGGACACTGCCTTGGAGGGACGAAGACACAACCGCTGGGGGACATGTTTGATCCTAAGAATAATCAAGCAGCTACTACATCAGCTCAATCAAGAGGGTAGATGGATGCGACCATGTTGAACAATGCCAAAACGGCTGTGATGGAGCTGCAAATGCATGAAAGAGGGTGTGGACATGCGTGCAAGCAACAGAGGCGGCACGAGATCGCTTGCAGCCAAGTCACACAGATGTGTCCAGCAGGGATACTACAGGAACATGGCAAATCATGTTGAGGACAATGCAGGGACGATGTCAAACTGATCAGAAATGGTTAGAACCTGCTGAACAAAGTTGGAACCATATGAACGCATCAAGGGCACATTTGTCTCAAATGTGCCAAGCGTTCTGAGAGCAGGCGAAACATGTCGGCGGAAACAAGTACTGGACACAACTTCTCAGTTGAAAGAACTTGGAACAACATGCCCACTACTATGAAGCACTTCACTACTAGTCTCCTAGAATTGATAGTACTCTCTGTCCCAACTTGACTCATCCTGTGCATGAGGATCTGAGTCGTAGTACTGAATAAACTTGAATATATTGACCCTTTAGACCTTCACTGAAGCCTACAAGGACTCAAAGACTGAAGAGATACTGATCGAGAGAGACTGAGAGAGAGATAATTTCATGCTATTCAGTCTTTTTCTTCACTGGGCTGAGCCCAGGGGTTTAAATACATGGGGGGACACAGCATTAAAGTACAAAAAGAGAAGGGAGTAAGCAGAATTTGTCAAGGATTGGTAAGGGATTGGTAAGAGCTTTGTAAGGGCTTTGTAAGCAATCAGTAAGCAAGGGATAAGCATAAATGAGTAAGCATAGGGAGCATGAATAAGTTGCTGAGTAAAGGAATGAGTAAGCTGCATGACAAAACTGATTGGTAAGGGAGTGAGTCATCAGCTAAGTAATATACCAAAAATGTGAAAGGGATAGAGTAATACTAATGACATGAGAGCATCAGTAAGCAAGGGATGAGTCACTGCACAGCAGAAGGGAGTCATTGATGCATAGCCCAAGAAGTTTGATGGGACAACAATGAGGAAGATCTGGGATTAATAGGGGGATTGACCCGAGACAAAACAGCCACAAGAAGGGTACCAGGGGTCCAAAGGTCTTTGGGGGGTCAGCATACACTAAGGTGTAATGCATGTGTTCTAGCGCTGCTGAAGTGCAACCATGGGCTCCCTTGATGGCCAACGAGTCATCGTGCTCCCGACAAAACCGTACGGCTCTGGGATGTCAAGCCGTTGGTGTTGCACACCCATTCGGTGAGATGGAATGGAAACGACAGCTGCAGTCGTAGCCTACCCGATTTATTTCTCGTCGCCACCGCAACATGCACTACAATGCTCACCAGTCGTTCAAGGTGTCACCGTAGAGCGTGAATTGTGCAACTGGAGAGAGATGGATGGAATATCGGACCCCATGGTCATTTGCTACTATGGGTGTTGATAACATGTCGCGTGTCTCTTCGTTCTCCGCGAAATCTCGCAGCTGGCGCCATGGTATTAGATCTCAGTGATATGGCCCATGGGAGCACGTGGCAAGAATGTTGAGTCGACCGGTGATAGTATGTATATACATACCTCTGAAGTACTCTTTGGACAGAAATGCAGACATATGTAAGCATAACTTACCTTTCAGTGTCGGTTCCACTCACACCGTTAGTTGGAGCATTTTCTGGAAGGATTGTATGTCGGGGCCACAAAAACATAAAGGAAATTTTTTCACTGCAATAGCAATAACACATCAATAACAGTATGGCATGGCTGGAGACACCACCAGACATGGACGTCACCTTCTATGGCCGCTTCGATGAAATAACAAGCGCCCATTACATTTCCGCCAAACTTCTCTGTTGATAAGGCGAAGTACGGATCCGAGACACTCCACCCACCATTCAATATTTCAACTGATGGTTGGAAGGGATGGATAATGCCTTTAGGTGTGACCTGCACGGTGACAAAGACCTAATACTCACCTGCAAACTTTCGTGGAGGCGGCTTTGTTGCACTTTACATCACGAATAATAGCATGTTCGGCCACGGCTATCCTCGAGAATTACACGCTATATGTGAGTACTCTCCGACTCTGAAGGGTCCAACACGTTACAGATGACGCTTGACCATTGCGTACTGACCGCTTGAGTGGCTAGGCACCAAATTTTCACCCCGTTTCCAGCACGCTCCTTGTGAGGGCCTATTAGACCCAATGCAATAACCACGTAAGCTTACCGCATAAATAGATTTCGGAGCTCATTCGCACACCATTATTTGCAACTCCCTCAGTTGGACATGGCATGAACGATACATAATACTCGCCACGATTTGAGAGTTCGAAGCAGCCCCTTGCCAGTGTCGATGAATACAGCAGTGTTTGCATTTTTCCGCTTGATGCAAATTCTCGACATGGATTTGTCGGGGAAAGTCGCGACCCCAGCGAGATAGAACAGTGGGGAGAAATGATGAAAGGATCGACTTTGTTCCTGAAAACATGAATAAAGGGCATGACGTAATGTGGCCACGTGACGCTGCCAGTCAGCGTCCCTCGGCTTTTTATGTAAGACCCATATGATAGTTGACAACCCAGTCGAGGCTGCTGTTGCACTGAGCTCAAGCATTTGACAACGCAGGGCCTCAAAAGTTTCCATGCCGTCTCTTGTTAGTCATTGCCATCCTTCGGCATGTCCGCTAGGGGTGACGAATGGAGATTCGGATCCTGGTGTGATCAGCGCAACCCATTTGGTAGTCTTGACTTCACTGATCAGATATTGTGAATTCCCAGGCAAGTCGAATCTGCGAGTCTGAGTAATGGCAATAACCATTATCAAGTCCGATGAGTCGGACGGTGCGGATGCTGTCGTTTTGCCGTGTATTCAGAGTCATCGAGGTTGTCCACATAAATATCAGCACAACCCTTAGCAACTTGCACCCGTCTCATTGCCAGACTCCGGAACTGCTAACCGTTGAGCGCGATGGCACACACGACACAACCGGAGACTCCTACGCAGAAATCTGCCCCAGGGGCAACATGGAAGAACAACGAAGAACATATTGTCCCAAAGAACCGTCTGGGAATCGTATTCACCGGCCTAATGTGCTCTGTCTTCCTTGCCGCCTTGGATCAGGTATTTCCCCTGTTTTTCCTCGACGATCATTTCCCGACAGTCCCCCTAGACTATTGTCGCAACAGCACTTCCAACGATAGTGTCACAACTTGGCGGTGGTAATAAGTATAGCTGGGTCGGAAGGCATGCACATCTATTTCCTTTGAAATCGCGCATGACTGAGTTGCTGTTTTTTTACAGTGCGTATATGCTTGCAGCAGGGGCTTTTGGGCCGATGTATGGGAAACTGTCTAACATGTTTGGTACGCAAATCTCGCGACCATCATTTCGGCTTCATTAATCAGACCGCAGGCCGTAAACCGATTCTTTACTCTTCCATATGTATCTTTTTGGTAAAAGTTCTCTTCTCTCCCCTATCTTTTCATCTGAATCGGTAATTAGCTTGGATCTGCACTGGCTGGCGCGGCGCAAACCATGAACTGGCTAATCATTGCTCGAGCAATCCAAGGCATCGGAGGTGGAGGCATTATGCAACTCGTATTTATCACCATAGCAGATATCGTTCCCCTGAAAGAGTGAGGAGTCATCTCTTCCGTGATCAGTGATACTTACAATCGTCTCCTTTCAGTCAGGGGCGATATGCAGGTTCTATCGGTGCAACCTTTGGTATTGCTAGGTATATAAACACTATTTCTATCCATTCCCAGTATCGCTGATCAGGCTATAGCGTTGTAGGGCCGTTGTTGGGTGGTGTAAGTTTCAGATAGTATTAAGAAGATTAATGGCTCATCTGGGTGCACTACATTATGCAGGTTCTCACAGAACACGTATCTTGGAGATGGTGCTTTTTCATCAACCTGTGAGTATTCCTCAGTGAATGAAGGCCTGGTATAGTACCTCTAACCACGCTTCACACAGACCAACTGGCGGCATCGCTGGAGTAATTCTCTTTATTTTCCTCAATCTTAACCCCCACAAAAGCCGCCCGATACGTGAACAAGCTGCTGAGCTCGATCTTATCGGCCTCTTTGCGTTTGTAGGAGGGGTGGTGTGTTTACTTATCGGTTTCGAGTTCAGTGAGACTAGTTGTAAGTACCTTCTTTTTATTTTGCAAGCTAAGACTTGACGGTCCCACCGGTAGGGTCCAACGCTAAGACCATCGCTTTGCTTGTCATTGGTTGTGTCTTGCTTGTGTTGGCTGCCATCAATGAGGTGTTTACCACACGCTCAGCGATCGTACCTCCCCGTCTCTTCAAGGTACGTTGCACATTAAATACGTCATATGTCTATTCTAATGCAGTCCCAAGACTCGCACGACATCGATATTGCTCCTCATTAGTTTTCTTCATGCTGTTACGTTTTTCGTCGCTTCATAGTGAGTACAACTGTTTGGATGTTCTCGCCAGTATGTGACGTTCATTTCAGTTACCTTCCCCTGTATTATCAAGGTTCGCTGTCCGTTTGCTTTACTGGGCCCCAAACTGACCAAACATAGTTCTTGGCTCATCTGCCACGGGTGCAGGTATCAGGTAAGATAGCATTAGATGAGTCAAGCACGTAGGCTCAGCAATCTTTCCAGGATGATTCCATTCTCACTGGGTACAGCCATTATGTCCATGGTTGCAGGAGTCATCAACTCTCGGACTGGAAAATCGCGCCCGATAATCTGGGCTGCTTTCTTCGTAATGGCCCTCGGATGGGGTCTTATGATCCAGCTGGATTACAACTCGAATAAGTATGGTTGTTATTACTTTGGAAACCTGGTATGACTGAATATCACTTTTAGTGCCGAGAAAGAATTGTACCCATTGGTTCCCGCACTGGGCTTAGGATCAGTGTTCCAAGTTCCTCTTATCTTACTTCAAGCGGCTATGCCACTCAAGGACATGGCCACTGCTTCGAGTGCTTTCTTGTTCCTTCGGTATGTTACACAGTGCCTTTATTGAGGGGTGTGAGCTAAATCTGGCACTAGTACGGTCGGTGGCGCGGTCGGCATCGCCGTTGGTGAAGCTATCATCTCGAGTCTCCTCCCCCAAAAGCTGGCCACCATACCTGGTTTAAGCTCGTACATCCCCAGCACAAGTGCCACCGCGCTGAATAATTCCGTTTCGAAACTGCATCTTATTCCTGTAAGCACCGGACCATCCTTCCCTCGTGCGTTCAACTAAACGCGCCAAACAGGATGTTACCATTCGCGACGCTGTCTTGCACGCCTATTCACGATCAATCAGCGCCATCTGGATCATGAATACGCCGCTTGCAGGTGTCGCATTAATCCTGTCATTATTGCTCCGTGAATACTCGATGTCACGGAAGACTGTCCGAGGAGGCGAGAGCACCACCCCAATTGACGTTGAAAAAGGAGATACAGTTGGATCCGGATCCACGGAACGTGCTGATGAGCACGCGGGCGAATTCGGTGCAGATTTGACACGACCCAACTCGATCGCTGCTGTCGGACCTAAGAAAGAAACGGAAGAGGCATGAAAACAGAAGGCGATGGTGCTTGACATGTTCCTCGATCATGGATGGCCGGGTATCTCATTTTCGACCGACCTCGCGGCCTTGGAAAGCATATAGAACAATCACCGTACATAACACATGTACCAACAGGGACTCATTAACGGAAAAGACACGATTAGTTACCATCATTGACGAGTAATTAGATTTTGCATCTAGTGTATTTACGAATCATCATCGATCACTACTCACAGATTTGAATTGTACAGCCTCCACAGGTCCCAGAGTTGGGATCACCACGATAAGCGTGGCTGGACATCGGCGATATCAATGTCAAAGTATGTCGGTGGTGATGGGTCATGGAACTTACTTGAGCCCATCCAGGTGCAAACCCGTGGAGGTGATGGGGGCTGAGCTGCAATCGAACGTGCCCTCAGCACAAGGGTTGGAGGTTGTCACCTCCTTCACAACGTCGCATGAATCATCGAAGACCTCCCCTGCAATATGAACTGTAGTATCCCACCAGAGCATGTCATCGATACAAAAGGGGTGAAACTCACACGCGCCCAGTTCGGGGTCTTCGGCACCTTGGCCCAGTGTCGGCGATGCCAAAGTTGTATCCTGGGCAGATGGATACCCTGGTTGTAGTGCCAGCTGTGGTCAACAGAGCTCCAGCAGTGAGGAATAAGATGGGGTTTCTCATTTGGCTGACGAGGTGAAGACAACGGTAGTTCTGTGGGTAAGAGCTGCGGATAAGAGATGAAATACGAAGTCTGGTACAGTCTCCTCGCATTGGATTCTTGATGCATTCGACGCATTCCTTCAGATGCATCGAGAATGCAATGCAAGGTCTGTTTACGAAGCATGTAACGGATAACCTGTTGGTCTCAGTTCAACCGTTCCCCGACAATATCGGATGGGATGGGAGTTCAGGCGTGGCCAGCCATGATGCCCATATGACAGTTAATGACTGTCCATACGATACAATTCTGTGGTACGCACTGGTTGTCGTACAGCACCGTTGTGGGGCTCGAGAGAAATACATAGGATTACCAAGAAGTTGTTCGTGTCCGAGGAAGCACCCGTTTACAAGCGCATAAATTGGTGACCCGAATCATGCGCTCCTGTGGGACGTTTGTTTTCTCTGCGGTCAGTGGTTGTATGAGAGTCGCTCATGGAGTTCGAGAGGAGGGCCTTACGGCCCTGTTAAGTAGTCCTAGTCAGTTGGGATAAAGCAAGGCGCACGTGTTAGGTGATCCTTTGTGCACAAAAATAATTCCTCGTCCATCCGGGCATGCGGCGGCGTGACTTTCCAATGATCTGCGGAGCGACGAGGCTGCCCCGATGCAAGCTAGAGGAATGTCTCAGTGGCATCGTGTTGAGAGAGCGGAAGGGCGAAGAAAGTTGAGAAGGATGCGCCGTACGACTCCTTCGAACTTTCTGAACGTGTCATAGCCACGCACCCTCGGGACAAGCTTGAATGGCGACGCATTGATTCTGGCATAGCAAACCATCTCATACAAAGCCAATTAAGACAGTGGCACGGCTAACATGGAATGTCAAGTCGACATTCCAGCAGATTGCACGTTAGATGGACCCTGAAGCAACTGACGACTCCTCAGGTCACCCGGATGCCGTGGTTCAAACCAATCTCGATTACATCTCAACAGTCCGTGTAGGAAAAACAAACTTGGTGCGTATTACCTCGGCGTTCCGTGCCAGTTCATTATTGAATAGGAAGATGCCCTCATGTTCGTGTTCCGTTGAGATTTAGATCCGTCGAACGGCAGAAGTCATTTGAATAGTAAGTGGCCTGTTTCTTTTGCAGAGAGGACTCCTATGGCTCTCTGATGGGATCCCTTATCGTTGTATCGACAATGGTTGCGTGTCTTTGGTCTTGGCTTTACGTTTCTCCCCACCAATCAGTAGGTTACACCTCGGTTTGTTGCATAAACTTGGCGATGGCTCTGTAATTCATTCACTGACTGTTGTAAACATGTCACCACGACAACAGCTCTGTCTCCATCCCGTTTCGTTGGCTGACAGACAAGAAATGTTGGCTACCTTGCTTTGTGCACACAAGCTCTCGTTGTGCACGGGGTTGGCACCTATATTTTCACTCCTTTGAAGTGTGCTAATCCATCACGGATAGTGACGATCTACACCCTAGTGTCCGTTCAAAACCGGAACCAACGATTTCCCTTTCAACCGAGCTCTCTGCCCATGGTATTTGTTGTTGAGAAGTTACCTCATCCACTTCTTCTGTACGCTGGCACAACTGTGCGCAGATCAGTGGGATCAACGGAAGCATAGCGTATCATTCAAACTAACTGGAGGACCAGTGACCTGGACGAGTGAGTACCTTGCGCAGGCTTTAGTTCCTTCACTGATAGATGCGAAGGGCTTCTCTTGGGGGGCCCAAGAAGGGAGACACGCCCTTTTATCCTACCCGGAGGGTGTGTCATGTTGCCTTGATCCATATCCTGACAGAATAGCTACGGGATGACCATTCCCTCGTTCGGCAGTTGTTCGGAGATTGAGATCGACTTGAGATCGATTATTACCCTCGGTGTCCAGGGACCAGCTTTCCCAACGCCACGTTTCAAATGCTACAATGTTGAGCCGCCTAGAGGCATAGTCTAGAAGCTGCATTCATTGTACATAAGGGTTGGTTTCGAACGGCAATGGTGGAACTCCCTCTCAGTATGTTCCTAGATATGGGACCTGCGTACCTCTCTTATATTGCCTTGGTTATCTTGTTTGCCGTTGTGGCGCCCAGCGTTCGGCGGAACAGCTGGATGCGTAGGCGTGGGCTTCGTTCACTCCCTGGTCCCTGGGGACTTCTTTTCATCGGTAACTTGTTTGACATCAACATCGCTGCACCTTGGTTGACATATACGGCATGGGGAAAGCGCTACGGTTGGTGTCTCTTGTTGGTGTCCATCTAATTCTTTTCTCAACTATAAATTCGGAAGGGGGCATTGTCCACTGTAGGTTTCTTGGCGACGACTTCGTGATCATCAACGATGTGAAAATTGTACATGAATTGCTTGAACAACGCTCTGCAATTTATGCCGATCGCCCGTCTGTGTCATTTGTTGAATCGTGCGTATGGTTGTTGAGAACAGATTATAGTCTGACCTCGTTTGGATTTAGCTTTGGCGTGGGTTATAACACGGCCCTCACGCCATATGGTAACAAATGGAGGCTTCATCGAAAGTTGTTCAACATCGCTTTCAACAAGCAAGTCTCCATGGCATACAAACCTATGCAGATACAGAAAGCCCACCAGGTGCTCCAGAGTTTGATTGCCTCACCTCAGGACTATGCCAAGCATATCCAGACGTAAGTCCAGTTCTTTCACAAATGCTAAGATTCTTATTACTCCAAGGTTCTCGGGGTCGGTTGTTGCTGCAATCATATATGGATACGACACTATCCCCGGGGACGACCCTTTTGTGTCCAAGGCCATCCACATAGGAGAAATTGTATTGGACGTGGTTACCGCGGAGCGTGTGGCTTTGTTCAGTGCATTTCCCATCTGTAAGTTCACCCATGTCTCGTACCGCACCAGTTAGTTAACGATGTTTGCAGTGTCATATATCCCTTCATGGTTGCCTGGAGGACGTTACAAGCAATGGGCAGGGAAAATCCGTACTTTGGCGAGGGAAGTTAAGGATGAGCCAGTCAATTATGTTAAACAGAGAATGGTAGGGACCTACACACAAAGGAATTGGTAGAGCTTATCTGGTTATCACAGACTTCTGGCTCAGCTAGTAAGTCACTGGTGAATGACCTACTTTCGACGGATATCGGGAGGGATGTAGGTTCTGATTACGATGAAATTGTAAAAGAAGTGGCTGCTAGTGCGTTTTGGGGTGCGTCCAAGTTTCTGATTTCTTTGTATACAGGGCTAATAATTTGAAAAGCGGGACAAGATCCTGTTAGTGTCATCCACACCCACTGAATTGTCATGACCTACAAAGCCCACAGACCTTTGCAACCGTGTTGGTATTCATACTCGCAATGACCCTGTATCCGGACGTGCAAGCCAAAGCTCAGGAGGAAATAGATCGGATTGTCGGACAGGATTGTTTACCAGACTTCAGCGACCGGGTGAATCTTCCGTATGTTGAAGCTATTTTCTTGGAAACATTACGATGGCACCCAATCGGGCCACTCGGTGAGTACTATCCTCGTTTCGGAGAAGAGCATTATGAAGTGATAATGTTGTAGGCTTTCCACATGTAATGACATCTGATGATGTATACAATGGGATGTACATTCCGGAAGGTCATTTGACCCTGGGTCTTTGTTCTGGACATATACTGATACAATGTAGGCTCGACTGTGTTGATTAATGTCTGGTACGTACCTCACAACCTTCGGTTTCCATAGGACGCTAAATGTCGCCAGGGCGATGACACGGGATGAAGCGCGTTACCCAGATCCGACTGCTTTCATTCCTGAGAGACATCTGAATGCAGACGGAAAAATTGCAGAAGACTTTTTGGTCCCGATATTCGGGGCTGGGCGGTAAGCTTTGCAATTTGGAACTAGTCGCATCCCTGAGACGACTTTTTATAGCCGTATTTGCCCAGGTAGATATGTTGCAGAGCAAAGCATTTGGGCCATTGTAGTGTCCATCTTGGCCACTCTTCATATTAGCAAGGCAAAAAATGAACTCGGGAATGAAATTGATGTTTCTCCTGAATTTACGCCAGGCATTGTCTCGTGTGTATTCTACACTGTCCGTTTCGGTCCCGGTGCACTGACGAAGTGTAAAAGGCATCCAAAACCATTTCCGTGTTCCATTGTGCCAAGATCCTCGAAGGTAGAACAATTGATTCGCATGAATAATGCATTGGACGAATGACATACTGATCCTGGAAGTGGCCCGTATTCTCCGATATACATGAGAACTGGTACTTAGTGCTAACCATTTTGGCCTAGGTTCGAAGATAGAATCAGTACAGTATAAATTGTGTTGCAAGTTAGTTCAGAAGATAAAATGTTGCCTGCTGAGAGTTGGTTCTAATCCATTACCCCTAGTAGAGAAGAATTTGCACAATGTCAGATCAGTTGTACCACTTCTTTGGTTACCAAGAGAACACATCAAGGACCTGAACAAAGGTGCCAGCATGTAGAGATGCATCTGGAAGGTGAGGGAAAAAAGTGTATATAGGAGGTCTGGGGCAGTACAGCACAGTCGAACAGTTTCATAGTATTTCATAATAAAAAATTACTTTCCACTCGGCATCACTTGCAGTCTCTGCTTTGGATCAACTGTTCAACTCTGGAGGACCGTGCCTCAATAGAACATGGGAATGATTTTGGACGTCTTGCATCCTCAGCTTTCAGCCTGCTATGAATGACATGATAATGGGGCACGCACATAGCTACGCCAGTTGTAAATTCAGGTACCACAGCAATAGGATTTCCGTGCTCATCCTTTGCATTCGTGATGCGCAGTGTGGCCAAGATATATACCATTGCAGCCCACATGCTTTGGACAGCAACATATCTGCCTGGGCAAATACGTCTATGCCAAACATCTCAGCAATAAATCAATCCAAGCCATTGAAACATACCGTCCAAGGCCAAATACAAGAGACGAGGCGCTTTCTACGAATCCATCAGCTGTCAAATGTCTCTCGGGCTTGAACCTAGTCGGATCTGGGAATCGGGTCTCATCCCGGCTCATTCCCCTGAATGCTCTTAGCCATTGATATTCAAGATATATGCATTGACATAACTCCTACCATACATTGATCATCACATTAGACCCTATACCTGTGTATCAGTATACGTTTTAAGAGTGAGATGTGTAGGACACCTCGCGGAATGTACATCCCATCAAATACATCATCCTTCGTGGTAGCACGTGGCACTCCTGTGATACCATTAATGCGGGGCATCTTGAATTTCAATATGTTACCTACCGAGGGGAGTAATAGGGTGCCATCGCAGAGTTTCCATGAGGATGGCCTCGACGTATGGGAGGTTGTCCCTGTCGCCGAAGTCAGGTAAACGGTTATGGCCAACCACTCGATCAATTTCCTCCTGGGCCCTAGCTTGCACTTCTGGATACAGAGTCATTGCGAGCATAAACACCAAAAGCGCAGACAGTGTCTGGAAGTTTTTTTCATTGGATACGACAACTAGTCAGTGCATGTTTGACTCACAGTATCCACTCCCGCTTATTCACAACAAACCTCTTCATGTCAGAATCGGTTGCTGGACAAGGACGCAACGAAAACTCACCAAAAAATACAGTGGCGGCTGCTGCCTTTACAGTTTCATCGTGTTCGTGATTACGTACTTTTCCAAGTTGCTCTAGGAGCAAGTCATGGACCATCGATTTTCTGGCTGAACCATTGGCCTGAACCCCGTAGATCAACACACATGTATGGCAAGACGGAAGGCCCAACATACCATCTCGTCTCTAACATATCTAAATGGATCATCCAGAACCCGTTTTACAAGTGAACGGATTTCTCCCGCTCGTTGCTTATACTGCCCCCCAGGTAACCACGATGGCATGTACGCCACTGAGATAGACTTTGAACTGGTAGATCATTGATTCATATAGGGGCTCACAGATTGGGAATGCAGTAAGCAAAGCTGCACGTTCTGGTGTCATGAGTTCACCACAGACATCAATCGCTCGCTTGGCCTGGGAGATGAAAGTGTCATCCTGGTCGTTACTAGCATCGTATCCGTAGGTTATTGCCAAAATGACTGAGCCCGCAAACCTGTCTGTGGTCAGAATGACTCTATGTAAATACAGAGAACTTACGTCTCCAAATGTTTTGCATATTCGTGCGGAGTGGTGATCAAACACTCAAGAAGTTGATAGGCTTTTTCTGTCTGCATTGGTCTGTATTCCATAGAAACTTGTCTGTTAAAAGCGGTGTGGTACATCCTTCGATGTAGTTTCCATGTACTGCCGTACGGCAAGAAAGTCGTGGTAAAACCCAGGCCGAACCTGGTCCAAAGGGTTAGAGTTCAGGTACTGGGAATGGATGCTTAATAGTTACAATTCATTCGTCGATAAGTACGGGCGACTGGAATAAATGGCAGAGCGTCGTTCTAACAATTCATATGCAATCTTCTCGTCGCTGATAATGACCACGTTTTGACCAAGTAGAGTGGAGTTGAAAATTCCACCTGTGTGGTATACCATCAGACGTGAAGTTCCGACAACACACAGTAGATCCACCATAGCATTTGCTCCACTCCGTGTATGTCGACCACGGCTCCCTAATATTGATGCTAAGAGCACTCCCGATGAATGGAAGCCCATAGGGACCAGGGAGTGGGCGCGATCCATGTGCGAGTTGCCGATTTCTCCATGCTCTGAGTGCCACGAAAGCGAAGGAGATCGTTAGAGCAGAGAAGGTGGCGATTTTTGCAACATCCATGTTGTGCAAAGGAAACATGGCAGGAAACGAGGGCTGACTTGGAACGACTATCTTGCTCTAATAGAGTCTGGCTTTGGGAGACTAGACTTGGCTGCGGGCAAGTCGATGCGGCAACCAAGCGCAGTTACTGCGCAGTGCGCGCCATTTGATTACTAGATGTGGGGCCGTACTACTTCATCGGCAGCAAGCATAGGTTTATGATTATGAATTTGAAGTGACGACAGTAATACAGACCATAGTAGTCGATGCGGGAGGCGGATTGGTGGGCCGGGCGGTCCGCTATGTTTTTTAAAACTCCGTGGACCGTGAGTGAGACTCGAGCTACTACGGTCTACTATGTCCATTGCAGCTCAGTTCGTAAAACAGGGAAAGAAGGTGGGCCGGTATGTATCATTATACCACACACCAATTCACTACCGCTCCAGATTGTCGCCATAGGAAGGAACTACTCCGAACATATCAAGGAACTCGGTAATGCCACACCGAAGGAGCCGTTCTTCTTCCTGAAGCCAACTACCAGCTATGTCTCCTCTGGAGGAAACATTGAAATACCGCGAGGCGTGATTGTGCACCACGAAGGTATGCGCTTTGTGCATCTTCACCTTTAAATTGACCCGTTATACACAAGGCAATCAGTGGAGCTTGGGCTTGTGATTGGGAAAGGCGGTAGGGACATCTCTCGAGATAATGCCGAGTGTCATATCGCTGGGTATGGTATGTAGAACGTTTGATACTACATTCAATAAGCTCATGCACCTGTTCATTAGCATTGGCCATTGATATGACTGCTCGAAACATGCAGGACGAGGTCAAAAAGAAGGGTCTTCCATGGTCAGCTGTGAAGGGTTTTGATACCTTTACTCCTATAGGGTTCGTCGGTATTTCTATGTATGGTCTTGCTTATGACTCTCTATAACGCCAGGAAGTTCATCCCGAAGTCAGCAGTCCTGGACCCCCATGACCTCAGGCTCTCACTAAAGGTAACAGATGACGCGCCCTCGTTGAAAATATGGCCTTCCTAAATGCTCTCTTCCAGATCAATGGTATCACGAAGCAGAACAGCGCCACTGCTGACATGATTTTCCGGATCCCTCGCCTGATCGAACATATCTCATCCATCATGACTCTAGAGGCAGGATCATTTACTGCTCTTGTGACGGACACTGACGAAAGTTCAGGAGGGTGACCTTGTCCTGACAGGTACCCCATCGGGCGTCGGGCCCGTTATACCTGGTGACAAAGTGGAATGCACATTAACTGACCCTAGTGGCAAGGTTCTCGACGCCATCAACTTCGCAGCTCTCTCAAGAAACAGTGGTTACCAGTTCAATCTATGATATCCACAACCTATACCGAGTTGTCCAGTGTGTAGACAGCTACCATTGAATATAGACTAAACATCCTTGGACTACTACAGCAACTTGCATTCGAATACAAATATCTACAGCAATGCTAGGATCTACACAGATTCACAACTCTTCCTCGGCTCAGCTGTCCCAGCCGCCATTTCGTATGCTCCCCTCGATCCGTCTGTTCACCCCATCCAGCGATATCGTCTGCAAGGTGCTTCCCCCCATGTTGTCAAATTCGTCTCCTTCAGAGTCGCCTTCCGTTTCGGAGCTGCTAGCGAACGTCCAGCTCCCAGCAGTCGGCGTGTGGTCACCGTCTTTTGTACTATCCGATTCACCAGAATGGAATTCACCAAAATCGAACGAGTCGTCTGAGGAAAATGACGACGAAAATGATGTAGAAAACTGGATGCTTGATGACGGTGTTCCTGCTGCATCAGCGAAGGGACCGAAGCCTTCTTCCTGGACTTCGGTGAGCATCAATGTGACACGAGTTGGAGGGTTACGGACCTCCTCGTAATGAACCCCGAACGGATCATCCCTAAGGGCTTCCCTAAGAGGTCCGGAAGAAGTGGCTGGGTTGAAGGCGTCCTGTATGAGCTGCGTAAGTCAATGCAGTCCGAGACAAACGGGGCACAGACATCAAAGCCGCCGGATGACGATACCGCTGTATTATGATGAAGTCGACGAGCTGGCGGGGGCTTGCCTAAGTCGAACGAAGAGTGCGCCAACCAACCACCATCTTCATCTTCATCATCAGATGCATCAGAAGAGAAAAATTCGGACGAGTGCATCTCTTGTGCCAGGTATCGTGCAAACTGCGGATATTGAGTAACACTGAAACAAGTTACAAGTCGGGGCTTAAACGCACCTGAGGCGGCCCCGTTCCATGTTCGTCCTCGTCCTCTTCTATTGACTCGGGACCGAAATCAGCGCTTGTCTCCCGAGTGTGTCTTGAAGTGACAGCCCTCCTAAACTCTCCCTTGAGCATGGAGTTACCGTTTGTTGGTGTTGCAGGAGTGCCGGCTGGCACGGCTCTGGCATCTTCTTCGTCAACCGCCCACCTTGTGTTGGTTCTGGGAGCACTAACACTAGGCTTTCCACCTCCAAGCAAGCTCGTGTCCCGCTTCTTCGTCTCGTTATATCTCCCAGTCACGTAGTCATTCCACTCAGGTTGCGGTGCATATCGCTCTATCGTTAGACGTAGATCTGGAGGATAGTGCTCTAGCGCAGTAATGACATCTTCCGACATGAGCGTAAGGTGCCCCATGTACCCCAGACGTACACCTTTTGGCTTGACGCTGAAAACGCCGTCGTTACACGGCGCAACCAAACAGACCAGGATGATAAGGCTTGCCTTTCCGCATCATTTTGCCTCTGCCCCTCCACGATGCGTTGCATCAGTCGAGCATCTCGGAAGAGAGCAATGGTCAACTCGCGATTCAGGCCGCCGTCAACTCTTCCCGTAAGGACCTGGTGGATAAAATCATAGACCACACTGTGCAGAAAGTTATTCCATGGGAACTCGAAGAACAAGTCCTATGTGCGAAAGAGTCAAGAGATAGTACAGAACATGAATATATATGGGGCCTTACCAACAGTGTCGACAGCACGGACTGATTCAGGAAAACCTGTTTCGTCCTCTCTCCCACGGGAACCTCCGAAATGACATCACTGGTCACCGTCCGTTTCGAACTTCTCCGCAAAGAGTACGATTTTGACACAGGACTACTTGTTACGGAGCTCTCGCTGATTGGGCTTTGATGAATCGGACCCTCAGTGGCTGCCTCCGGAGGCGTCGAGGAAATGGTGATCGGAGAGGAGTGGACCACAGTAGGTGAGTCGGAATGAGACTCGCTACTCTCGGAAGGATGGTCTTTGTGTGCCATGTCATCCATCACAATCTCCTCCATTGCGTCATCATCAGAACTCCCAGGATCATCACTCATGTCGTCGTCCGAGTCTAGCATCGAGGAACCGCGTGGATTGTGAATGGGCAATTCTAGCGCAGGTTCTACCTCGTCCCGATGATCTTCGTTCTCCCGTTCTTGTTCATCACCGGAACCAATAGAAATGACCCGGGCTAGCTGTTCCAACGACGCGAGTCCGCCCTGTAATCGACCTTCGCCGTCGTACAAGGCGTCGTGCTCAGGGGAACGATTTAGCAGAGACATGTTGGAGCAATGCAAAAGCTCTGCATATAGCTCGCAAATGCGGTACCGTTCGAACGTCAGGGGGCGTAGAAGACCCACTGTTGTGGGGACAAGTCCTTGCTGCATCACAGATATGAACCAGAGACCATGCATTAGTGTGAGGTAGACTTACCGAACATCGTGGTTGTCGTAGGCAGCGCTGGAAGTCCGGGAATCGTTCCGACATAATGTCCAAAAGTGGTCCTAGATGAACAACGCCCATACGATCCACCATCTCTCTCATCGCGTTCTCCAAAGTCTCCCGAGCATTATCCGTGCCCTGTAATTGCTGCTGAACTTGAATCAGTCGATTGCGCAATGTATGGAACAAATATGGCTCGAAATAGTCGGAATTATTTTTGCGGATGAGTTCGATTATGATAGATATCGAGTGGACGACGGATGAGGTAGCAGAATGCCTGTCTGGAAATTCGTAGCCTGGGGTGTTGCTTTGGTCACTGTGCTTGTCATCAGAGCGCTCAGGAGAAGTGTCTTCTTTGAATTCCTGTAGGATGTATCCGACGAGAGTAGAAATGCTGTCTCTACGAGCCAGTTCACGAGCGAAGCGGTTCGATGCAGGAAGGTTTTGGAGACCATCTGTCAAGCCGGCTCCCGGCGAAGGCGCAGCCATGGAGATGATCCCCTTGATGAGCTCAGAGACCACCGCATGGACGTCGCTGCTGTGTAATGGGGAGAGAAGGCCAATTAAACGGCCCATGAGTTGTTCCTTAGACAACCACTGAATATTAGGGTCAGATGGGCTTTGAACAGAAGACTTCGTGAGACCATACTTCTAGAACCCCGGCACCCCCAGGTTGCTCGTCCAATTGGATGATACGAACTAGCAAGTCCACTATTGAGGGCGTTTCGACATGGCGAAGTAAACGCTCTACAATGTTTGGTTGGGATTGGATGAAGGCGAGCATCTAAACAAGGTGAGGTGTCCGGCAGCACAAATAAGCAATACAAATCGCTCACCTCAGCCGGCTTTTTGGTGAGGAACACGGAATCTATCTTTGCGAAATGGGACGCCATGATCATCTCGGTTTTCATGTCCTCCGGGGGTCGATCGAGTACGGTCTCCCAGAATGGAGCGAGCAACTCTTCAGCATTGTTGACACAGGTTTCTACGATAGACCATATATCACTGCAGAGAACCTCCGTAGCGACATAAGGATATCTTGTGACCGCCAGCATTAGAACACAGAAGATACAGGAATGGGAGGTGTTCACGCACTTGAAACGTCCTCTCTCCTCCTGGCCTTCAATCTGCCCGGTAACATAACCCAAGAGGCGTTTGAGAACATCGACACGCTGAAAGTAGTCGATGAGCCTCGTATTCTGAGACTTGCATTCCTGCAGTAGATCATCCTCGTCCAAGATCGCTTCGAGCGAAACGTCGTCCTTGTCTAGTAGGCTGTCGATAGCTGACGCATTGTGGAACCCAAACCTAACGATAAATGGTCAGAACATTGAGAGCTTCGGAAAGGAGAGTGTTACCTCCAAAACATAGATGCCACAGAAGGGATGAAACAAGAGAGATAACAACCAGGCTGAGCACACTACGCTAAACGCGTCTTACGACAGACTAACAGCGTTGATGTGAATTGCCTAGATTGGCGATCCGCGATCAGGCGCTGCAGTTCTCGGGTCCCTGTGCATCGCCCACTCGTCAGACCCCATCTTTTCAAGTAACCTACTACTCATTCTATGCTATTCAAAGTCGGTGAAGTCACCCAGGTATCCTGACTGCAGTATAGGGTGGTACCAAGTTGCCTTGGACAAGCACTCTTCGTAAAGTCACATACACCCTACCCTTTCCAGTAGTGAAGGTATCTCATTAAAACAATGTACTATAGTAGATGACGGCGACACAGGATAGAGATGCCCTTGTGCCTCAGAACTGGGCTAGTAGTCAGTTTATAATTCGCTCCAATGGCATCTAAACTTACCCTAACTTGATAGCCACCGCTCGCTTTGGTGAGGTATCGCACCCACTTAATGCTGTGATAATTGCCCTTCTCAAAGACTTTGAGAAATCGGACGATCAAACCCGATGCGGTGAACATCAGGACCTGGAAGTCGACATCAATCGGCGGCCGAGCCCAGACTTGCCGAACAGTGGTAGATGTCAAATCTGCTGTTCCTGTGAATGTGCATTCCTGGCCACCCTGTATTCGGGGGATCCTAAGGTGAATATTTCAGGAAATTGGGTCACGCTCGCAGGAGCAGGACACGCACTTCCACACGACAACATTTTCTGCAGGAACATACTTGGCCTTACCATTTGCGACCTTACAGTCTACAGTTGTCGTATTCAGTGGTGTCGGTATCTTGAGTACAACATTGGTAGCAGACAGTTTGTTCCCAAAGTTTGCTTTGACAGTCACCGCATACGAGACTTGCGTGGTACCAATTTCATTTACGGTTGGAATGACACGTAACGGAAGCTTGATGTTGGATGTGCATCGATATCTGCCGAGGAGAATAACCATATTAGTCGAAGTCCTAAGGGACACGTCTGAAACAGTTCACCTCATAAGCTCGAACTCGCCGTCTGGTGGAATAAAGCTAATTGTGCGGCTAGAATCGAATTCATTGAGTCGGACACATTGGTGGAATCGGCAATCATCGAGTTCCACGGCATCGCTGGCTCCTCGATCATTCTGGTCGATGACAAGTTTATCGTTGAGGCCGAATTTACACTCTGGAGTTCCAGACAGATATGCTCGCATTTGGATGTGTCCATCCACGTCCGCTCGAAGGATAGTTCCTACGCGGAAGTTAGAGGAACAATGCGGGTGACAAGTATAGATTCAAAACCTTTCGCACTCATACTCAAATTGATGGTTTCAACAACGTCGACAAAGGCTTCGTTCTTCTTATATTTGACTTCGCCACGTCGCCAACTCGTTGCACCAGTTGCTTGTGTGGTTATCCTTGAGGATTCCTCCTGTCTCGGCATTGAGTAATGGTCCAACAAGCTAAGGAACATAGCAATACGGCTGCATATGCACTCGAGACGATACTCTCTGTCGTGATATAGGTCTTCAAGGTGTCCGTTTCGCTGTTTTGAGGATAACCAAAATCAATAATTTCTGGAGCACGAATTAGCAAACCGACTATCTAACCTGGGCGATACACACCGTCAATGAGTTCGTAAATCAACGCAAAGTTGTTCTTGACAGACTCCTCATCCACCTTTCCAAAATACGACTTCGCAATTGATATCAGGCGATAGCAGTACTCGAATACTAGCGCGGCATTAGCGTTGGTTCTAATTACTTCATAAGCACTGGAACAAGAAAACAACAAGTCGGCTCCTCACTTGGTTACTGCAACAACATAGAGGTTGTTCACTCTGACATGAAAGAAGCTGGTGGAACCCAATGTGATGATGGGTGACCGTACGTCGGCGTTTGATATGACCTGTATACGGAATACATCCGCGATAGACCGCCTGAACGCCAATTGTGCTGAATGAGAAGTGCGTCCTGGAGTGCGAGTGACGAACTGACTTGAAGTCTGTCCTATATAGACGAGATATGAGGACCTGGCGAGGATACATCAATGAGTCCCTATATACAACATGAGACGAGGGTCACCTCTCCCTTTTGGTTGAAGATAAAGAATGCCTTGTCAATACGTGAGATGCCAATCAAATACCGACTCTTCTATCATACTCACTGAGATCATAGCAAAGCACAAAGACCGACAATCGAGGTTGGGGCGGAATTCGGATTCGAGTGTCTGCAGTCACATCACGTGCACCACCATTGGGCCACTGCCTAAGTACCTACATGTGTTGGCCGGTTTCAGCAAGCCTGTATTCCTCCTGCTTCACCCATGCCCGACAAACAGCCCCATACTCGTCCCTCTAAGCTGCAACCTTGGAAAACCAAACCCATTCAAGTCACATCGGACACTCAGTTTGCCCTTGTACGCATTTGTCCCTCAGAGAGCGTCTTGATCAACCAACTCGGGACCAGACTCAAGGGTCACCGCCCGCTATTACTGTCAATGTCGCTTCCACGTCGGCGAGATATACTGACATCGCCACGGGAAAACTGAAGTTGAAGAATTTATTACCTTGTTGTCGTTCCAACCAAACGATCGCTAGTGCCTCTATGAGCGTGAATGCATCTATTCAAGGGGAACTACCCCAAGCTCTGCACAAGATTATCAAATGTTGTTCTCTAAGCCCCGTCTTATAGCCACACGAATTACAAAGGGAAGCAACTCAAGTTGTACAAGCCCACGAGGTGCGAGAAAAGGTTTTCATATTTATCTAGGGCGGTTAGTTGCTGAACGCTCGTTTACAAAATAGCCGCCCAGCCGACAAGCACAGTGGACCAGGCAGTCGCTCCAGTGACCTGTGTGCTTGATGAAGCTTTGGTGTCTACTTCACGTGTTACCCAACACGCCGTCGAACTTGTCGGTGGGATCAATACTACCGTCTCTCAAACGAACACAATCAGTTCGACGTACATTCAACCACTCAAGGCTTTCAACAACGTAGTCAGTACTTCTCCAATGTGCTATATGGCATGTTCTTCGGAGTGACAAGCAACTGACATTGATACGCAGGTCCACCCCTACACTCAGATGGCGTTGGGACTTCTGACTAGTGCCGCTCAGGTGCGTCTTCTGGTCGGCAAGGACATGCATCTCACATCACTGTCAGGTGATCAACATGCAAGCGAACCCAGACCACCCGGTCTCCAGCCTACTTTCAAAAGTTCAGAGTGTCTATGAGTTCCTTCTTGAAGAAGATACCCAGGCAAACCTGGATATGATAAAAGATACACTGGCGCGCATCGCTCAGGTGGTCAGTAGCTGTGCCCAGTTTATCGAAAACTATTCAGAAACCAAGAACTTGTGTATGTCACCACCCCGAATACTTCCATAATGCCATGCTAACTAGACATTATCTTAGGGACACGAGCGACAAAGAACATTTTTTCCGAAACACAGTCCGTCGTCGACGAATACAACAAGGCGCTGGATGAGTTGATGCAAGAATTCCACGATCGCTCAGTACGCGGCACGTCCATCAGCGTACACTGTCCTTGATGCCCTCGAAGACCTGAACCTAGATGGTATGGCATATGCAGAGGGCGCGGGTCTCGATACAACAAAACAGTGCCTGGATGGAACGAGGGTGGAAATTCTGAAAGAACTTGTGGATTGGATTAACAACCCCGACGTTAATGTGCCGCGGATCTTCTGGCTTCACGGCCAGGCCGGCAGGGGAAAATCTACCATCGCTCACACCGTCGCACTGCAGTACATGAATGCGGGGGGCCTTTGTTCATGCTTCTGCTTCGCGCGCGATCGGCAGGCGGAACGCCTAGAGGAAAAGATGTTGTCGACCATTGTTCGTGACCTGGCCAGCCGTAACCCTGCTTTTCGACGGGCGTTGGTTAGAGTTGCCAAGGACGATAACATGCTCAAGGCCACACATGATGTGATGCAACAATGGGAAAAACTCCTGAAGCCTCTGTCAAAGGTTTCGGGTGGGAGAGTTGGAAATGTCCTCGTGGTTATCGATGCATTGGATGAGAGCGGGTTCGACGCATCGCGAATGCACATCCTGGATGTGCTCACTGAGACTGCTTCTCTCCCTTCCGACTTCCGCATACTCCTCACATCCCGACCATTAGCCGACATTATGGTTGCTCTCTGCGATGCGCAGCACGTGAAAGCGGTTTCTTTGGACAAGATCTCTGCTGAACGTGATATTCATATGTATGTATCCAAGGAGCTCAAGGGTAGACAAGATATTGGTGCAGTGGAGATCAACCAGATTGTGTGCAGCGCTGATGGTTTGTTCGAGTGGGCCCGACTTGCATGCGAGTGGATCAGGCCAGATGCTGCTGGTGAGTCGACAACTGGATGGCGCGCATCTCACGGGATGGGGTAACACTTCTAGGCAAAGGCCTCTTGCACGGTTCTGCTCCTTGATGTGACAGATTCTTTACACATTGGAGCCACTCCCTATGTATGCATTTCCCACACAAGGATGATTATTTTGCTGTTGCCGTCATTCTCAACTATGGCTCATTTCTCAGTGGTGTCACTGACCCCAAAAACCCTGTCTGGCTCCTCCACTCTTCATTCCATGACTTCTTAACTGATCAATTGCAGAGTGGGGACTATTTTGTTGGTGAGTCAGGTATTCAGGCAGACCTAGCTGTTGCCACTTCACTCAATGTCCTTCGTGGTGGGCTATGTTTCAGTATCTATGGACTGGAAAGCTCCTACCTGCTCAATTTAGATGTACCTGGCCTAGCTGAAAGAGTCAACTGAGATTCCATTTCATTTGTCATCCTCATGTCTCTTCTGGGAAAAGCATCTGCAGGCAACCAAGTTTTGGTGAAATAATTGAAAGCCAGGTATGCATGTGTTTATTTGTCACAGGAAACCATGTTCTAACTCATCTGTTGGACTCACTTTTGTGTCATGCCTATTGTCATATCCATACTTTTCCCAGTCGCAACTCCGGTCTAACCTTGGCCTGCCTGACCTCTCCTTAGGCATAGACGCAACTCCGGATCTAGTCCGGCCATCTCCAGCCCCATAGCTGCACTCCAGCTCAACTCCGGTCACTATGTCCATCTCCACCTCAGGACTAACCCCTGTCTTCCTACAGACAGATCCACAGTCTAACTCCTCTGTGTCAGACCTGTATCTACCATTAGTTGCTACTCCAGTTTCAGTTCGGTGTCATGCACCAAACAGGTTTGGTATAGTGAACATGGAAGATAACATCTATATCAAATGATCCTGATGCAAGAGGTGACTGCTGATGTCTAGCAGTCATCACTCACACAAGAACCGCCAAGAAGCAGAAGAAACTGAAGGAATAACGACCATCTTGGTATGAGAATGGAATGCACACATCTGCAGTCTGACTCCCATACCAGAATGATCAAAGAAGCTGAAGAATTGATGGAGAAACAAAGGAGAAAGAGAAGAAATGATTTTTAGCGCCCAAATGTCGTTTTTAGGTGCCCAGTGCCGGCATTCTGATATTTTGAATAGCTCCGTTGTTTCTGAAGCTATCAAGCACGTGACTATACTGTCAGAAAGCCTAGAGCGTGGTCTATCTGCCTGTCAAGTTCTGACGTAAATCCGTTCATTTCCCACGGAGATATTCCACCCGCAATCCAGACGTTCATCTCATCGGTCACTATGGAGTCCATATTTTCTCTGGATCATTTCTCCGCCATTGCTGCAGATCTCCACTATGTCCTGCTCTTAGGACAGCCTCTCCCTGAGTTCCCGTGCACTGCCTGGCACATATCTTCCCAGCCTGCTCCCTCAGTCCCCCTCATTCTCGGTCAGCGTGTTCTCCTCGTCAGTCCTGCATCAAGGACATACTTTGGTCGTCTTAGGTCTATTGTCAAGCTTGAAAAGTCTTCTCTGGTCGTCTCTGTGTCCCCTGAGCCCTCAGCCTATGGTCCCTTCCTCCCAGATACTTGCCATGTCCATCTTCCTCTGTCATTTGTCTCGCTTCCCTGGATGTATCAAATTCAGTACTCTGTCTGCTTCCCTACTTTCAGACATCATCCTCCAGCACCATGACAGCTATATCCCCACTTTAGAGTGCTATTAGGAAGAAGAATCCTCTCTCGTTCTTTCCCAGAAGATGAGAAACACACCGACATTACCCGCCCGGTGTGCCTTTTGAGGGGGAAACCCACAGTCAATCCTGTCGAGCTACACCACAATTTAATGGTAGTGTCTTCCTCTCTCGGGGAGGCAGGCAGGTCAAGGTCAAGGTATAACGATACATCCAAACTAACTCATCTTGTGTTTTAAACATGTAGTACGAAACCACTAGTTTTCACAGGCTCCAAAAAATGCATCATCCATATTTGCACAAATCAATTGTGCTGCCTTCGTCGACCTTGCCTCAATAGAACACGGAAATGGTTTTGCGTGTCTGACACATCTGTCAGCACACCACATTGAGAACAAATGTAAATACACACATGGCAACGCCTGTTGTAAATTCCGGCTGAACATGGATTTCATTTCCAAGTTCATCTCTTGCTTTCGTGATACGAAGAGTGGCTAAGATGGACACTACCACGGCCCAAACACTTTGCTCTCCAACATATTTGCCTGGGCAAATACGCCTATAAAATCACTTCAGTAACGCGCCTAGTCTAAATTGAAATGCTTACCGCCCAGACCCAAATACAGGAGCCAAAAAGTCTTTTGCGATCTTGCCATCGGCATTTAGATGTCTCTCAGGAGTAAAGGTAGCTGGGGCTGGGTAGTGACCCTCGTTTTGGGTTATTGCCCTTGTTGAACTTAACATCCTACTGATGAGTAAAAGTTTAGTGAGCCACATACCAGGTGTTTAGCAACACGGTTGACCCTACATGTGTGCGTCAGTACTTGCTCCGAGCACAGTAGGAAGAAGATACAACCTTTGGGGATGTACATCCCATTGTATGCATCGTCAGATCTCGTTACGTATGGAATGCCTACACCAGCACCGTTCTATAAAGTTCTTTTCTGAGGTTCGCAAGATGGACTCACCAAGGGGGACAACAGGCTTCCATCGCAGCGTCTCCAAGAAAACACCTTCTATGTATGGAAGGTTTTCACGGTCACTAAAGTCTGGTAGACGGTCCTGACCGATCACTCGATCTATTTCTTCCTGAGCTTTGATTTGCACTTCCGGATACAGGTTCATTGCGAGTATGAACATTAAGACTGTCGAAAACATCTGTAGGCTTCGTAGGTCACCACAAATCAGTAGGTATAAGTGGCACTCACAGTGTCCTGTCCCTCTTTTCAAAACATTACCCCCCATGTGCATCAAAAAGAATATACAGCATAGACTCAAACTCACCCAAGAACGCACTAGCGGCTACTTCTTTTACAACTTCTTCGTGATCAAGCCTTGTATCCCCCCCGATATCTGTCGAAAGTAGGTCATTCACCAATGACTTGCTGGCTGATCCAGTGGTCTAATAGAATCAGATAAGTTCCATCAATGCCTCGTGGGTGCAGCATCCTACCATGTTGTGTTTAACGTAACTGACTGGCTCATCCATAATTCTCCTCGCTAACGAACGGCTTTCTGCCGCCCATTGCTTGTAGCGTCCCCCAGGCAACCACGAAGGGATGTATGACACTGAAATTACAGTTGACCAGGTTGCTCAGTAAAGGTTATACTACGAGTAAACTCACAGATCGGAAATGCGCTCAATAAAATTGCACGCTCGATGGTGACCACGTTTACAACAAGTTCTGCCAGTCGCATGGCCGTGGACACGAAAGGGTCGTTCTCGGGCATAGCATTGTATCCATAAATGATGGCCATAATAACCGATCCCGAGAATCTTAGAGTGGTCAAGATCCTTGGTCTATGTGAAGGAATTGAACATACGCCTGGACATGCTTGACATAGTCCTGAGGTGTAGCAATCAGCCTCTGGAGCATTTGGCGGACTTTCTGTATCTGCATTGGTTTGTATGCCATGGAGGCTTGCTTGTTGAAAGTGAGATTGAACATCTTCCTGTGAAGCCTCCATCTATTTCCATATTGAATGGCAGCCGTGTTATAATTCAGACCAAAGCTAGTTCGAAACAAGATCAGATTATAATCTATGTTCAGCAGCACGTAGCGAACTCACTCATCAACGAATGACAGGGACGGTCGATCAGCATAAATTGCAGATCGTTGTTCCAGTAGTTCGTGCACAATCTTCTCGTCGTTGATGATCACGAAGTCGTGACCGAGTAAAGTACAGTGGACTATGCCCCCTTCCGAATAATATACTGCTATTAGATCGACTCACATGGTACCAACCATAAACACCAACCATATCGTTTTCCCCACTCCGCGTATGTCAGCCAGGGCGCAGCCAGGTTGATGTCAAGCAAGTTGCCTATGAACGGAAGCCGCTTGGGACCAGGGAGTGAACGAAGTCCGCGCCTACGCGTACTGCTCTGCCAAGCTCTGAGCACCACAAATGTGAGCAAGGCGACCAAAGCAGAGTATAGAGTGGGTGTCGAGAAGTCCATAGTTGGGCCCGAACTGCGAGGCGGATAACTTGACGGCGGCCTGCATCCACCTTATGTACTGTGCAAAAGAACCTTTTGGTTACAGGGACTTGTTCGTCTCCGTAAGTAGCGCTGTAACGTTATATCGAATACCAACCACTTATCACCGAGGCCAGTGTCGCATTCCCAAGGGTTTAATCTCATGAACTGACGACATTTGGGAATCCATTACAGCCCTTTCCCTCAAAAAGGACTCAGATGCGGTTCCGGAAGTGCTTGCTTTGGACACATGAACGTCTCTTATCGCTTCCCTTGTGCCAGGTGCTCGAGGCTGAGTGACAATTTCTTCCTGCGCCCCAATTATGGTGTCAATTGATACATATTCACTTGCTCTCACCGGCGTCCCACTAATTCTCAGCTTCTCCCGTATCATCCGTGCCATTGGTACTTCATATCGCTTCTTCATGATGGGACTCTGGGACAGAAGCCCGCACATCGACACATTAATGGGAGCACTGTCAACCTGAGGTGGGCATTTATCGTGTCCCCACGGTGCAGAGAATTCGGAAACTGCCAACTGAATCACATTTTCGAGGTTCCGTCACAGGTAGTCTGGTCACCAGACTAACCCAAAGTAAAGCTCTGAATGACAGTTCTGCATTGACTGCATATGGTAAACCCTGGTAAACTCTTCAACTCCTCCGCATCCAGATAAAAAGGCATGTGTTCACTTGTCATTTTCCATACCTTCGTCGCTTCAACATTTGTATGTCCAGTTCGATTATCCCCACTCTCGCCCCATATCGACTGCTTCGGGGAGTATTCATAAGTGCCATGGTACTGTCCACAGGTGGTAGCTTCTCGTCAGGGAAGTCGTCAAAACCACCTACGCACAGCTTGCTGAAGTACACCTACTTACTTAAGTAAATCGATCTATGCAGCTTGTATATTTACCTACCACACCATTAGCCCAATTGGAATACGTTCAGATGGATTTCGGTAGGACAGTGGGATGGACCAAAGAATGATATTTACTACGCCTCTGGACTCTTGTGTATATCAAAGAAATAGCAATTTATTCCAACTTAGCTAGGGAGAAATTCAGGACGCCGCGCAGTACATACTAGACCACCGCACTGCGCATGTCCCTATCCCGGGAAGCACAATTTTCAGTATATATTATGAGGCAGTAGACGGATATTCGCATGATTTCAAGACCATAGCAGGATATTCAGCCTTGCGATGGAATTTTTCTGGAGATAAAATGAGCAAAGAAGTGGAGATATAGTGTACACAACTCATCAAATCATACGTGACGTCAATTAAGAAATAACCGGGTGCAAACCAGCCCAGTATTCGTGGAGGCAAAGATTTACGGCCAACCTGCACTCAATTGTAGGTTTAGGTCGCGACCCCTACTCGACCTTGTGTATATGCCCAAAGATGTAGCACTTCGTCCACAGAATCCGAGATGCTTTTCTCCTCGAGCTGCGGATCTGTCAACTGGGGGAGATGACAGTCTTTCGGTTGGAAGCTTGCGTGGCGGAGGCGTTCGCTCAACTGGGGGGGAAAGCTTGCGTGGCGGGAGCGTTCGCTCTTCACTGGCAGCTCTGAACCAGGCTCACTCGTACTATCGCCAAAAACTGGCCAGTCCGAGAAATGCCTACGGACTTCAATGTAGTCGTTTGCAAACTCTCCAATCTAAGAGTTGATTCAGTCTAGTACCACCTTGCGAATGTGAGACCCACCTCGGTTTCGTCCAGACCGAGCACCTCGCCTTCTGGCGTGGTCCGAAGATGTAAACCTGGAATCATATCGATAGCTTTGGCAATGATCGCCGTTACCACGAATGTATACCCGCATACGGCGCATACATAGGCGAATTGGATGTATAGCTGCTTCCAGTTGCGGTCGATAAAGCCGCCATTAATATTCGTGTTAACACCGTCAAGAGCAATGATCGTATGGGAGGCGAAAAAACCGTTGAAGAGCAGGCCGATAACCCCTCCTATGGCATGTTCAGCAAAGAGGTCCAGAGTATCATCTATCCCGATGAAGGATTTGACTATGACAATGGTAAGGAACGAACTTGGTGGAACAGGCTAAGACTCACACTTCGTTGCGAAGTTACAGACTGCGCCAGCGACAATGCCCATGATGATTGCAGCCCATGGGGGTATATAACCAGAAGCTGGTGTAGCAGCAACCAGTGCGGCAATGGACCCGGAGCAAAAGCCAACCATGCTAAATTTCCGCTCGAGTCGGTAATCAAGAAGACACCACACCATACCACCGAAGGCAGGCGCGAGCATAGAATTCCAAATTGCCATAATCGCGCGAAGATTCGCGCCAAACGCGCTACCGCCGTTGAAACCGAGCCATCCAAACCAGAGGATAAACGTGCCAAGATTGACCATGGCCACATTATGCGGTCTAAAGTTATGTAACTCCGTTTTCTGTCGCGGACCCAATACCCAGGCGTATGCAAGTCCAGCAATGCCGCTACCGATCTCGACGGGACCACCACCTGTTAGGCATTAAGAAGGTTAGTCTGGATTTGCCTTGATAGATGAGACGCTAGTACCAGCGAAGTCTAGGACACCCCATTTGAAACCCCAGCCATTGACATTCCAGGCCCAGCAAGCCAGAGGGCAATAAACGAGAGTCATCCAAATGAAGGTAAATACCATGGCGGGGAGAACTCGCCCACGCTCCGCGATCCCTCCCACCACGATTCCAACTGTCACACAAGCGAACTCCATTTGATAGAAACTATAGAGTAAATCTGGTATTAGGGGTGAACCTGGAGACGGATCCCCAAGGACGTTGATGAGAGCGAAATTGGCAAGATTTCCAATGAACCCATTGGTGGCAGTTGGCGAAAAGGCTAGCGAATATCCCCACAAGTACCATTGAAATATACAGACGGCATTGCTAGCAGAAACAGCCCATATTAGAGACAAGGCGGACTTCCTCCTGGAGAGGCCAGAATAGAGAAACGCTGATGAAAGACATAATAATCAGTACTCTGTTGAATAGAAGCATGATGGGGAAACTTTTGCGAACCCAATCCAGGAATCATGAAGGATACCATCGTACCTGCAACGATGATGAACGAAACATCACCGCCGTTATACCTCGAAAAGACAAAAGACAGGGTAAGCACAAATTCTACACATATTAGCTGCCAACTTTGCTCACTGGCTGAGGAGGTCCCCTGGGAAAGAACACGACAATGAGGCCTCGAATCAGTAAAATGTTTGGTAGTATCTATGAGACAATCGTTGACACACTCTTTAACGTCGAAGCAGTCCCGAAGATAGCACTGAGCGTCATTGTCGCGTCTGCAGTGGAGGGCTTGAGTCCGGGATGAAGAAGATTTGACAAGCCCCGTTCCCTTCTTCATATTTACCAGCAGGGGACCCGAAATAGATAAAATTTTGCCAGCGAATGTCTTGGACTGACAAATCCTAGGTCGCCAGCAAATAGTATGAAATGGTGAAAAGTGGAACGAATCAAATAGGAACGATGACGGGCAGCAAGACAACACTCGCGCCAAATACGGGCTTGACAGTTTCGATGGTCGTTCGTGTCGCCGAAAGTAAGGTGGCTTCAAATCTGCAACCACGTTACACGCTTGTTGAGTTGTTGATACTCGGGAAACACTCTGATTGGATGGGGGCGAGATTTACAACAAAGCTTACAGCTGTCAATAACCAAATATGTCCATAGCGTCGTGGGTTGCGTCGCATTTATGTAAAAGGAAAGCAATCAGATAGCGGTGTAACGTTAGAGTACACATCCTCTCGATAATTCATGCCATTGCCTACAGCCAAATCAGCTGATACTGGAAGAACATGGTTCCATCGATCAACCACCTTCCCTACTGGTGTGGCGCTCTTCAACCTGAACCTCAAAGACCAGCATATAGTAGCCTCACTCGAGTCCTTGTCGGTGATCAAATCGAGTTTACTAATCACTAACTTCCGATAAAATTCTACACGTGCATCAGCGCCGTTGCCTTGCTATTTCAGAGATACGGTAGAACTGAGGCAGCTATTTGTCATCATATATACATCAACAGGCATCGGAGAAAGAGATTGACATACTGGGGTAAGTTACTGTATCCTCTAGTGACTTTCCTGGCCGATCCTGACCGTCTGGAGTGTTCACTGCAATGGAAAAAAGCAAGTTCGAATTGTCCAGCTTGCATATAACCATCACAGTCTCGTGTGTCAGAAGCCCGCATGTTTCCAACGCTAGGACAGATAGCCTAAATGCCGCGGACTTCCGAGTCGAGGCGGAGCCAGACCATCATGTTCAGACAAATGTGGCATCCGACTGATCCCTCTTCTCCCTTCATCACTCGTCATCTATGATTTATAGGTTACCCGTGGGGAAGGATTCTTGGTTGTCATGGCATGGATAATCTCTGCGGCCTCCACGTCATGCATGGGCAAATTCGAAAACTAATATGGACGCGATTCAGAGGTGGACCGCTTGGATCAACATATCAAGCTTGCAACTTGTGACACGTTTATTGTGCTTTCCAGAACTGGGTCAAGAGTCATCCAGCAAAGCATCTTGGACCAACGATTGTCGGTCAAGCTAGTTAAATTTGGTTGAGATCCCTAACGCTGCATGCATGCACTTTTGGACTGAAACGCTTAGTCTCTTTAATGGGCCCAGTGGCACCCATAGAGGTTTGTTTGGACTGGCGACATGTTCTGAGATGGGTGGACGTTGGTTCGGTGCAGGTATGCCTTAACTGCTATATGTCAGTTTCCGTTATCTTGAAACCGATTGTTGGTTGGATTCTACTAAGATCCTTCATGTCTATACCCATCCGTCCTCCCGTTTTGTTCCTATGAATTATTTCTTGGCTAAACGGTTTTCTTATAGGAGTTTTCTTTTTTTTTTCCGGCCGTCATTTCTATATCCGATATCCGACTACGTCCAGCCAGTTTGATACAACCTTATAACCTCGCTACGTGAACGCCAAAGTCTCGTGATTGACCTCTTCCTCTTTTCTTGTGTGTGGAAGACAACACCGAGGTAGTTCATAGAGGTGGATATGATTGCACCCTTCCAGATCAGGCCAGAATAACAACGTTTCCGACGGTCGCACCTCAAAGATCTCGGCATCCGCATCCCAGGTCCGTACACTTACATTCAAATCGATATAAAATCGTTGCATCAAATCGTACACGTCGCTCTGTATTAACGACTATTGTGGACTTCGTACACACGATTACCTGTCTCACGCGCCAATCCCTAGACTTGGAAGGATAACCCGACGCGAAGTGAAATGGGTAAAAAAAAATTATCAGTTTTCGTGAAGGTTACCTCTGACTATATACACTTAGGTGCCAGTGTACAGCTTAGCTTCCTCACCCAATCCCCCATGCATTGGTTTCCAAGAGCCATTACCCTTTCGGTGCGCGCACATTTACTTGTCTATACCTTCAGACTCCAACACCTCAATTTCGACTGGTAGATATCTCCAGGTCAAGAAGAAGTATGTCTTATTCAGAGCTGAACACTTTCGTATTAGTCTCCCCTACGCAGATCAAACATTCGATGGAAGTCTTCCGTATTCGCACTGGTTATCCGTGCCCTGCATTCTCGCTGAAACTCCCCCCGTTTGAAAGAACGACTATCTTTGAGGGTTACCTACAAGAGGCTTCTAGAACTTGCACTTCTGGAATGTAACAAGGGATTGTTAATTAATCTAACAGTTCTTGATGCAATTTGTCCAGTCCAACTCCCCGGAAGCGTCTATTGCTATCTCTTTCTTGGTGCTGATCCTCCGCAGCGTCACTGTGAGAGGACCATCCAGTTGTTCAACACTCTGCGGTAAATGTCACCTCCTGTTGGCACATAACGTCCCAATTGGGCCAGTAAATCCAACGCAAACTGGACCACAACAAAGCTAACGTTCCAGTCAGTGGACGGTCAACGGCAGGTGTTGACTGCGTGCGCAACATTCCACGACCGGGCTACTCTTCCTGAGGTTTTTCCCTCTCTTCCCGCAAGCACTTGATAATGGCACGTAGTAGAGGCTGTACATTCGCTGTGTAAGACTGAATAGATAAGTGATGGCAGTATCAACCTTATCGCTAAATAGTAAAACACTGAACGGCTCAGAATGTTCCGATACATTTAAGCCACTTCCAAGGCAGCATCGGTGTGATTTTGTGGCACTGTGCCAGCGTGCTTGACATATCTGACATATCCCCTTCTCGAGGCATCCATTTGTCTCCGACACGACAGCAGAATTAATGCTACGACATAAGTACCATGCCAACACGGCTCCATCATCGTTAACAGCAGATCACCATGCGCATCATATCGAGCCCCAAGGATTGCCGCATAAAAGTAAAAGCCGCATTTCACTCCACTCGGCTGAAATCATTAGCCCCGGTTACACACGACGATGGAACGCTACATGCCACCTGAGTGACCAAAACATTCAATGCCAGCATTCATTCATACGCCATTCATATAAGTATATACACTCTAGGGCACACACCTTTTAAGCCCTTTCATTTCGGCGAAGTGAAGTGAGCACAATGAGATTGATTATCTCTGGTTTGAGGTAGGCGTCCCAACTGTCCTTTGGCAGGGAGTAAGAAGATAGTGATTCAGAAGAAGTAACGGCCAAATTAAAGAAAAAACGGAGGATCGATTCATATGGACTAGTCAGGCGCAGGGTAGAAAGGCGTGCAGCCCAACACTCCAGTTGAATGGTGTGGTGCGGCCTCCGCCATTGGCAATACGCCAAAACGAGAAGGAAGGGGACCCTGCTGAACAGACGTTAGCTCGCACAGCTTACGCGGCCTCTTCCGTCCGTGGGTTCGACGATATCCTGAAAACGAGTGGGTTTACCACATTGGACGTCATCATGCGGCACGAGCATAGCGCATGGATGTATGGACGCAGGCACCACTAGGGACAAAACGGCGGGCTGATATCCGTTATCAGATAAAAGATATCGCAAATAGGCGTTGTATTGATCATGTAGACACGTTTACGCACGTTTTCACAACCGGTTTTGGCAGGGCGAGACCAAACCCCAGAAGGTTCACTGGTTTGAATTCTTTTGCCCACTTTCCCTTAACATACGCTATCCATTCAATTCGAAGCGTGCAATGCGCTGACCAATCTCTTCTTTGATCGTGGTAGTGGGTGCGTGTAGCTCGTGAGATCGAAAGAACGGCCTGAATAGGCTGTGACAACGTGAACGGGAGAAGGTACGGGGTTTTATTTCGGATACTCGCCCGCAGAGCCCCAGGACCCTGGTGGTGGCTGCCAGGGCTACGACGTCATGCCCGGAGCGACGTCATAGGATACATCGCCTTCCTATCGATATAGGACTGACGTCAGATACAGAGGCAGAGGATGGCGAAGTATCGCAATGGCGTGGATACATGACTGTCGGGCCATAGCCTCCACCACTTCCAGGGAGGAAGCCGCAAACAGGAGAAAACCGTCCGATACGGAAGTGAAAAGAATGCACACATGAGATTCAAAAAAAGTTCCACACATGCCCCTAACAAAAGATCGGCCAATTGAACAAACGCCCATGCGTTAGGCACCAGATGTACTCACCGAAGGATTCTCATCATCGCACTACCCTGATTCCACATTCCTCCGGATGCACAGTATCAGAGCCTCTATCGCCACTTGAGCTAGATAAACCGCGCACAGTGACAGGTTTCCTTTCACGAGTGTCCGCGAGTGACTGCGCCACATATGCCAACGAAGGAGAGAATGCGGCATCCTTGAGGTGATTACAACAGGAGGGTAACCCCGGAAAACTTCACAAACTGCGTCAAATGAAGATCGTGAGGAAAGAGATAGGGGGATCTATCCCATGCGTGGCCATAATCCACGGCTACGCGAGACGCCAATACATAATCCAGCACGCTCGTGCAATCACATGACGCCCTCCACGCTGCGCGTCGTCATGGACGGAAAATCCCACCCTGAACTACGAAGGCGGGGTTGAAGCGGAGGCGGAGGGAGATATGAAAATAGGGTTGGTGTATCCAGCACATGGCCAAAATGAAAGGACCTCCAACACCTACCATACACGTATCTCCATCAAAGACCACGGAAAGTCGCGTCACAGGCACGAGGATGGCAGCGGTATCATAGGAAACCTCGGAATTGAAGTGGATGCTTCATTATGAGGGCGGTCACAAGTCCATCGAGCAGTGCATGCATGCATGTCACAGGATCCATTATTCCTGTGCAAGAGGAAGAAGGAAGAGCAAAGTGGATGACCGGAGATAGTGGCTGACGTTTCCTGTGTAGAGCATCCACTGCGTCACAATTTGGGGGGGTATAGCCAACCAACTTCTGAAGAAATTATGGAGGTCGACGAAAAACATAGCCTCGCTGGCAGACACGGAGTACAGCACCGGTCAATAAAGAAGGGGGTAGCCATGCACGATCCGCGAGGCCTCGTCCATGCGTGCGCGGGAACAAGCGGAAAGAATATCAGCACATACTATACTATAAACGATTGACGCATCAATGATGATGAGTGGCATCCACCACAGTACATTTAACGCCACGGTTACGAGAGAGATGACGACGTCTGGTCAGACGTCGGACTCAGAAGCGCTGCATAAGTGGGTTAGGCACGGGATAGGCCGGGGGAAATGAGAGCGGCTAGCCGGAAACACGCTTAGATGAGCCATAGACGGGGTAGATATGAAAGAAAGAGACGCGGTGCATGGTCCGCTTAGATAAAGGCGTAGTAGACAAAGAACACGCACCTAGTTCGGATAAAGAGGTGGAATACCCGGTGGCCGAATAATAGAAATAGAATGAACACACAGGTCATCGGTAGGGAAAAATCAGTGCGCATAGAAGCGAAGAATCCCCGCAAGACAGACGTTTTCCATGTGTGTGATTGACTCCTTCCTTGGGCGGTTTGCCAAGGTGACAGACAAGCGGAAGGAGGACCATCATTGGAGGTACTCGCCACACACCTAATCATGAATGCAGTCTTGATGGGCACACCAGCACACGGGAAACAAGGCTAGAAGACCCTGACCCAACTTGGTCAGAGGATACGTCCAAAGTGATGAGTCGAACTGCAAGGACAAAATACAATTCGATCACCACTGAAGCGGAGCTCGCGCAATGGGCGTGTTGATCTGAGGCTGCACAACACCAACCACGGATGATCTTACGTCCAGCGATTCTAGGCGCCCTGGGAGCGGGGATCTTGCCACCATTTCTAACATTTCCAACGAGCGAGGTCGATCTAGGCTTCCTCGAGTTAAGTGGATAAACGCGGAGCTAAAAGGGTAACAGAGAAGCCTATCGCAGCAAGCGTACCCGCCTCGAGGACCCAATTAGACAGATCTAAGACAATTCCCAGTTGGCGCCTGTGTCTGACACGGCTGACGGCGACTTGCGCTCGGATGGCTCGGGATGCACCTCCGAGATATAAATGCGTACGACACTTTCCATCCCGCGATGCAACGTTCGAGGGTCCTGAAGAAAGTATATCACTGGCTGTGGTGAATAGTAAATCAGACGGAGGTTCCTAGCAAGGCCGCCACATGTCGAAACTAGGTCAAAGTCCGAGACTCCAGACCCCAGGGGCTGCGCAGACGGGCAGTGAACTCGGAACAAATGGAAAGGAAGGCGACAATTTTACGCCCAGGGTCGCACGCGCCTTGAGTTGTGGGCGGGTATCAGGTGCATGTCAAGAATCAGTGACAGACGTATGTAAGAAAGCATACATTCTGAACAAGTTGTGCCCGATTCTTCTGGCGACCAAGACGCGATGCACAGAGCAGGAAGGTATGCACCTACGTTGTGGTAAGAGTGTGCAGCGGCGACGAGCCATTTGAATTGTCATCAAACAAGCATACACAACCTCCGCTCCGAGGTCCGTCCTCGACTAAAGTGCGTCAGTCATTGAGCTGGAGTTTACATCTAATTCACGTTATTTTAGCCCTTAGAGAACCCAGACACTAGAGGCTCCCAAAAAGTAAATCCCAATGCCTGCGACATACGTGCCCTCATAATGCCCAGGCTAATAGTGCATGGACTAATCTTATCGCCGTGTGCGCCACGGCCCGCCCATCTACGCGTGCACTTACTTGCTGGTACGCTCCAAGGACATGTCAACTTAACCTTATTCAGGTTTGTTAAATCCAGCGCGAGACTTTTGACATCATGGCAGGGTACAGCCCAGCGACGATCGCAAACCTCCTGCTGCCGCATTATCGCGGACATGCACCTGGCCCGGACTAGACACGTGCATCATGAGTCAAGTCGTTTGCGTCCGCCTCGAATTCACTAGAGACTAGACGTCCCGACGCATGGCCTCTGTATACATATCTGGTTGATGCTTTCTATCATAGGCGCTCTGCCATTATCAACAAGAACAAGAACAACAGAAGAGCCTTGGCCAACATGCGTCGCGCCATGCGCCCCCAGTGGAATCCATCCGTACGACATACCCTAGGTCCTTCCTGTCACGGTGATGATGGAGCGCGCCTCGTGCATCGTACACATGGGGCGCTTATAGTATGCACGACATACCAGCACCATACGAAAAAGACAGAAAAAAAAAAAAAACAATAAAAATACGAATTCAACCCCCCGAGTGTGCCCACGTTATGGCCGCAGCGCACAGGTCCCTCCCGCGTCCCCCAGAGGACCGCGTGTGATGCGCGTGATAGGGTAGGAACATGTCCCCAGGCCCGAATGCCCGAGCCACTCGAGGATCGATGGGATCGGCGTCTGGCCCTGGTCCAGGCCACAGCATGGGGTACATGATAAGACAGAATGGATGTTGTGAGGAATGGTAGTAGTTACGACATTACCTGCTGCTACTAGAGCTACGGCATGCATACCTAACAGTCGCGGTGGAATGAATTGGGGGTGAGGATGGTGAGCGAGCGTGATTTGCGGTGAGACTGTGGGTTTAGATTTCACTTGGAGTTGATAAGTTCACGATTATCATTCATTCAAGAACATAGGTTGTGGTGGCAGCGGGCCGGGGAACATTTAGTTGGACAGACGCGAGGCTGGCTACTGTGTGATTTCGAAGCAAGCTTGGAATAAGCTAGTCCGAAATTGTACCTCCTGTAAGTATGCAGCTTGGAGCAGGGTGGAGGGTACCTGGGGACATATCATCGACGTCTAACTCAGTTCATGCAACGTTTTGACTCTTGGAGTGACATTTAGACGCGTTTTGTGGGAACTCTGAACTGCATCAGAAATGGCGTTGGGCGCACTGCTCGAACGCCAAGTACACTAGCCGAGCTCTTTCTCCACCTCCATGGTACCACCTCTCCAAAACCAATGACATCCTTCTTTAACTCCACTCCAGTTTCACCATCAAACCACGCCCTCAAGTTGCGAAATCATATTCGCACCAAGAAGTTCATATTTCATCCCACCATACCGAAGACCCAGGTACCCACTACCCGCTCCGGATCCGTGTTCATTGCACTTATCTCTAACCACCCGGAACGGAGTCGGACCCTCTCCACATATGCCACTGGTGAGCAAACACACACACGCGCCCACAGCACGATTGATCGCGGAGGTCCCTCAAACGCCCATATTCAACCTGCACCAGTGAACTCCTACCCATACTATTACGTCGTCATCAAAGTTATCCCAAGGTCTCTCACCTCGTGCTCTCCTTATCTTCCAACGACACCCGTCGGTGGCGTACGAAGGTGTGCTTCATGAGGCACTGACATACCCATCGGCTGCCCCTGGCGTTCACACTGCATCGCAAGAACTCTCACCAGGTTTACAAAACTAGCCCACAACCCCGACCGGACCCCGATCGGGATGAAACCCCCCCCATCATAGGTTCAGCAGTTCTACATATGAAAAGGTATGCACTAACAAGGTTCGTTTTGTCCAATGTCGTCACTTTCTTCACCGGACGGACGCATGTCTGGCAAACCCTCGTACCGGACCTCCCACCCACATAGCTAAATTCTCGGTCACACCTGTCACATGAACACCACCCCGCACCACGATGCGGATCCGGAATAACCGTGTATGTAGTGTAGCACCAATAGGTGCCATGTGCCTTGTTTGAACACCACACCCCTTTCACGTTTCCACGAACCAGCGACATAGGACCGCGTACTCTCTCGACCTCTCGATTGGCATTTGCCGGCGTACATATGTTCCTATTCGGTCCACGCTTTCAACATCGCATCTAAAACGTCGGAGTTTTCAGGACAGGGTCTTCGGGTCTCGGCATGAAGCCTGTTTTTGCATGTATGCATGCCTGCCCTGCCTTTGGGGTTGACATAGCCTTTGCAAGGGCCTTGCTTTCTCGTAAACAGTTCAGCCGGGACATCGAAAGCCAAAAATGAACGAACGAACGAACGAACGAACGAACTCAAATATGAAAACCTTGAATCCAAACGCCTGGGTTCCCGGCCTCGCTGAAGTGGCTCGGGAACCCCCCCGGGAGGCCCCACATTCGCATACTGTATGTGCTCTCAGGCTCGACTGCGGTCCGTCGTCGATGGGCATAGGGGGGGGGACGATTCCTCTTCTCATAATCGACGTAATGTAGGTGTTGCGAATAGGCACGTTCGAAGATATGCTGCACTGCCATCATACTCTCGTATTCCGTCTCGAAGCACGTCCCCCAAGTTGCAATTACCGTTGATGCATTGCATATGTATGTATGTACTTTTAGAACGAAATGAAATGATTATGCTCCCCCCGGCTCGGAGAGGGTCTTCTCATATGTAGAAAAAATCATGCTGCGCAATTACTATGCATTCTTGGCAATATGATTTGATTAGCGAGGATTGGCGGATAGTAGTATGTATCTTCTCGGTCCAGGAGTCGACGTTCAACCGGAGCTCCATTCATGTATTATGCATAACTTACATAGTGCGCAGTGCATCCATTATCGATTCCATAGATAGCGATGCACTTATCATCATCCTCTCCTCCGAAGCCCGTCGTCGTCGCTGAACCGAACAACCCCCCCACCTTTGCACTTTGAGTCTTTGACGCTTCTGGCAGGACTTCTCAAGTGGACTGCCCTACAGTTCGGCTCTGGTGCACGTGGACTGCAGGGGGTGTCAGCTTCACGGGTACGGCGGCAAGAACTATGACTACTGACCCCGAACGTTTCCGCGGGCCCTTTTCCCTAGCACTAGCCAGCTGAGTTTTTGAAAAAAATTCACCCTGTCACCTTCCACTGCACTGTGTACAACGTACAACATATTCCCCAGGCCGAAGCCAGAAAGAATTCGGATTCGTTATGTTAGTGGCATGGACACGTTGATCAACAGGTTTCGAATCAGGATCACGCTCGCTGCGAAAAGTTCGGATTGTTCTCACCGCGACGTCTCGATGGGCCCTTCTAAGAATCTGGGCCTCCATTACCACGTAGGCGCCTCCCCCCCCCCTCCCCCCTTGCGGCCGCCTGAGTCTTGATGTGGTTGAAGACTTCATAATGAATGGTTTCGGAAAATCCTGTTATGAAAGGGCGCCGTGCCAGTGATTTCATTGGAAAAACCTTCGGGAACCGTATGTACTATGTATATCGACGTTTGGCCAGCTAGCCCAGCCAGCCCAGCCAGTCAGGGGAGCTCGTGGCGTGACCAACCCGTCGTGTCACTCTGACCCTTCCCCCGATGATCGTGCGTGCACATGGCCAAACCCTCCATTTGCCCACTACAGCTAGTACTAGTTACAAGCTGATAACCATCGTCGTTGATCAGCTAGACCCATTCCAGACGTTTTCCACTCCGCAGGATGCCCATTCAATTGGAAAATTTTCAGTGTAACATAAACTTGCAGGATCGACGGGACATGGGGGACTCGGGAAATTTTTACTTTGGATAAGCTTAGCGCGATAGTTTTTCCACTGGAAAAACCCTGCTAAGTAAAAATGAAGGTTGAACGTTAACTCATCCATGGGATCGGTCGCTGATCGGATGACCACCCAGGTGACAGGACGGAGACAGACTCTGGAGTGCTGGAGTCTCGATACGATACAATCTTACGGCGTCCGACGGTCGAAACCCTGTTGACAATGTACGTGATGACGTGTCAAACAAAACCCAAGTTCGACTCTGTTTATCGATGCTGTGAGTGGCCAGAAGCGGTAGTTATCTTGTTTTGCATAAACATGAACACCCTAGTGTCACCACAAAAGGGTCGAACGCAGAAGTAGTATGAGACAGGCCGCCGTGCCAGGTCGAGCGCAAACACAGTGGACAAAAACGCACTCCTTCCATAAAAACAGGGTTTCACACATCTCGAAGGTTGGTCGCCGTCGGATTGACAGGTGAAGGCGCCGATCAACAAAAAAAGACAAGACAAGAGTGACCGCAACCATGCACGTGACTTGGACAAAAGCGTTCCGAGGGGTTCGACTTGAAGTATTAGAGTTTGTACAGGAAATTTTGGGTGTTGTTCTTTGTTCCATGCCCATGCGTGTTGTGCACACGTACGAGTCGTACGACTCAGGGAAAATTCAAAAAATTTCACTCCTGACATGACACCCGACGTCGCCGGAACGAACTGTGTAGGGACGGCCGAAAATGGGAACCTCGAGGGCGCCGCGTGCGGGATCCATCAACCGAAAGAGATTATCGGCGTAAACCACCAACTTATCACATTTCCCACTTGGAAGTAGTGTAAAAAACATAATACATTTCATTGTGAATCTGCTCTTCGTTGAAGAAGTCATCTAAAAATGCATATGAAAAAGAAAAGATCTCCAAGTCCACGGATTCCCCAAAACTGCAAGTGGTAAAAACGTATGAACTCGTGGTACTGAATGAACTCCCTTCCATTCCTTCGTATGTCGTAGTATCTGCAACCCACAAAAAAACCGTTCCAAGATCCCAAAAAAGGACCATGCTCCACCAGGGAACGTGAAGAGGCAGAGCAAAATATCATGGTGAGAGATAGATAAGATAGTGGAAAAGCCCCCGTAGCGTGCCGAATGAATGTAAAGTGGCATTGGGGAATAGGCAAAGGTGAACTGAGATGATGCATGTACGTAGATGGGCCGCATCTGAAAAGAGCAATGCGTGCAACGGCCCGATAGCGATGATGTGCGAAAAAGAGGATGCGATGAACTGATAATCTTAAGTCATGGACGAAAAGGAAACATGGTGGTCGTGCGTAACCACCTCGATGGTTAGGGCCCAAGAGCATCTAGCCGAGCCGAACAAGCGCGTTTGAGCAAGCGGATGGAGCGTGCCAAGCCCCCAAATGTGGGAAGACAGTAAACAAACGGGGAAGTTTGAAGGGGCGGTGTCGTGCGGTGATAATAAAGAAAAAAAAGCCAAGAGAGGATCGTATGCATGAAAGGCGGCTGGCAAAGGGGGCGAGAAATCGGGATAGGGGGACCATAGGTGTGGCGTTAGCTCTGTGGCGCTGTGAAGACAGGTGCACCACACTGCGGCGATATACGGACGAGTTCGACAGCCTGAGTAGACGGAAGGGGTATAAGTGGAACACATAGGTGCCATCGAGAGTATCCGCGTGTGGGGAAAAAGGCCATTCAGCGCGTCATGCGGCGCTTGATTCGCCGTTTGGTTCTGAAGAGCGTAAAGCGGAAGCCTAGTGTGAATGCCTGCCACTGGCGGCGTAGGCCTTGGGTGCAGGTAGGTCTGTAGTGGCCGTAGTGAGACAACTGAACGACACGAGAAAGGAAGGTGGGGAATGACTTACGTCGAGTCGTCTGCTGGGTCCTCGTCGTCTGTCTCGGGGGTCTCGTCGACCTTTTCGCTGTGGCCCAACATGCCGCGTTTATGGCGCGAAGACCGCGAGCGCGGTGAGAACCGGGACTCTTTCTCTTTGAGGGGCGCGCGTTCGCGGAGGTAGTCGTCGTCCTCCTCTGCGAAATATCGCGAGCCAAATGATGAAGGTTCCTCGTGGATGAAATACGAGTACGAGGTAGTGTTGGTGGTAGTGGTGGTAGGGTACGTGGTAGACGACGACGGTCTGCGCCGTTGTGTCTCGAACGAGGAGCGCTTTGGTTCCTCGTCGATCTCGTCCTCGTCGTCTTCGTCGTCTGTGGAGTGATACGCGGGCTCCCATCTGGGGCGCAGGTTGTGGGTGTGGGTGTGCATGATGGGGAAATGGCGGAAGTCGGGGTCGTGGAGGTCGCCGTGGTGGTCCACGTAGACCTGGGGGACGGTCGACCGCGTGACTGCGCTGAGGGAGCTGGGGGATGCGTATGCGGGGTCGAGGAGACGGGCGATGTCGGATGCGCGGGTGGAGGGTGAGTAGGGGCGAGAGAAGATGTTGTTTGAGAAGGGGCTCCCTGAGGGGGAGGGGGACCGCTTTCTCCTAAGACGCTGCTGCCTGGGGAGCGGAGAGGCTGAGGAGGACTCCATGTCGGGGATGGATGAGTATGTGGGGAGGCGAGGATGGGCTTGGACGGGGACATTTATATATGACTCGGCCGCGTGCCTACACAAAGATGAAAACGCGCTCCTCCGATGCGTAATCATTCTGTAATCAGCCATACAAACAGACCACTTCCATATTCGGACCACCTCACCCGATCTCAGATCTAAAACGCGGCAATTGCCCTTGTCCGGGTGTCCGGCCCCTCCTTCCTTATCGGGTTCGCGACCCCCCCTCGCCTCAAGTCCACTGCATTGCTGTTCCGCACAGCATCGCTCTTCTTCCTGGATCCCGATTTGCACCTGCACGTGACTCACCCGTCCCCGTCCGTCCGCGTGTCCCCGGCCGCCTTCCCGGCTCCCGCGCACGCGCTTATCTTATCTCTCTCCCCAGGGTTCCCCATCCGACGTCGACCATGGGCGTCGCTCCAACTGGCGTCGTCTATGACGCCCGGGTTCTCTTAATTCCCCATGCGCCTACACAGAACCCTCCATCGAATGAGACAAACATACCCAGGAATAGAAACCCGGCAACCCATCTGGAGGATGCACTGCAGATGTATGTTCGCCTGACGGGGTACGCCTTTCCTGGAGAAGATCCCCTTTCCCCTTCCTGTGTCATCCGCATCCGTAATCACGCTCATTCAGCCAAACTTCCTGGCGTCTTCTGATAGGACAAGCAACTTGGAACCCAGCAAAAGCGTTCCGTTGGGTGCAAAGACATCGTCTCCGTGCCGTTCCAGTGTGTTCGTCAAGTGACCTTATCCATCGATTTGATGTCCACGTTTCTTAGTATGTAGTACGCCCTCGGCTGCGACGCGATCACCCTTTCCCCAACCCCAACCACGTTCTTCTCCGTGAGTCTGTCTATCCCATTGCTCATCGTAGCATACAACGTTAATCGATGGCACAGATAGTACCTCGCTAGCAAACCCCTCCACAAGATGCTTCGCCTCGGTTTCCGATAGCACGCCTATGATGATCGCACACAAGAAAACAGCTCCTCCAGCTCGTCCCGTCCCGCATACCCATCGCGATCCCAATAGCAGGACTGACCATTCAGTCCGTTCTCGATTTATCCTGTAACGCTTTACAATTTTGCATTGCCGGACTGTTTTGGGGGGCTATATTTAGACATGATGTGGCCGCGGATGTAAAACATGTAGTAGCTAGTACTGTCGTCACTTGAATTCCTTGTTGATTCCTGAGATTAGCTCCACTTTGCCCTATGATGAATCACGATACACATGGTCTATGCGTTTGTCATACGTTGATCATGATGATGGCCACTCCAGATATGCGGGGTGTTGGTCAAGGGTTTATGTAGTAACCTCCAAACTGCAGGTACTGTCTTATGTTCCGCTGGTGATCCCGGGGAGGGCAGGGGGGTTGCGATTGGCCCAGGTGACGTTGCCATGCAGTGGTTGTCAAGGCCGGCCTCGGAATGCCGTGAGCTGGCGACGACCAAAGTGCCGCCTCAAACTTTATCACTTTCTCCCCCCCCCACCCCCCACAATCTACTACCTATGTCCGCTGGCCACCGTTCTTGCCACGACCTGCTCTCCCTGGCTCGTCTCATTGGGTCGGACGGACCATCCATTCTGTATCATTGTTGCAAATGCTCGACACGTAGTATCCATCCTTGGTTACTACCAGTTCTGCGTCATGTAGTATGTGAAAGCTGACTACAAGATTAACGTTCTCCCGTTCCTGTCCACTAACCCGGCGTGCATAGCCCTGCATGATCCACAACGTACTACACCCCGTGACGGCCGTGTATCACCGACCCGTAGCGCTCCTTCGCTCGCATACCAAGGTAACTGACATCTTTTGTAAAACGGAGAATAGTACGTTCCCAATAACCGTGCGTCAGACTCGTGCAGTCACAGAGGTTGCACGGTGCACACGGAAATGGGAGGGGCGACTCGGACGATTAAGGGGCCCCCGCGCAGGCATGCCTTGTCCTGGCAGGGCGTGTCCCTCCATATGATAATGATCTCCGTGGATCCAGGCTTTGCCAGGGGAAGGGAGGGAAGGACGCGGAATGCACCGTCGTGCCGGAATCATGGGCGTCGTCGTGTTCTTCATATCATCTGACCACTGGAATCGTAGTGGCCTCACCCCATTGGACGGCCCACGAGAAGGAAGCTGGTAAGTCCTATATGACAACCCGCAGGGTTTCATTTTTCTAATCTGGTGACTGCTTCTGAGGGGACTCGAGTGCAGCACATGGGTCGATAACCATGTACGTGTAGCGTGTTTCACTGATCTGATCAAGACGCCGGGGGGAAACAGTAGTATTAAAGAGCGTGCATGGCTATAGCTAGCTACGTTCCAAGCCTGCCAGCCACCTTAATGTAACTCAATTGCAAAATGGGGAACCGTGACGAAGCGTGGTCGCCGGCCTGCTCGAAGAAGTGTCTTATCGATAGGCGTCTATTAGTATGCGCAGTGCATAGCACCCATTTGCATTCTCGAGTTCCGAGTCCGAACCCATCGAAGGTGTTGGCAGTGGACAGATCGCCGTGACCCCCCCTCCGTCGTATCATTGCATACGGGAGGACAGACGTCATACTACAGGAACGTTCGCAGCTGCGCGACGCACACTATGCAGCACGCACCGTCATAAGCCCAGCGAGTCCAGACCGACAGGTGGACGATCGTTGACACAGAACGCGTCTGAAACCACAAACTCGAGCTTTCCAGGCTGCTTTTCCACCTTGCGTACCACCACCACCACCCACCTTGCTCGTCGTCCCATCACCTTGACCGCTCCCCAGCTGCCACCACGATGAGATCCTCTGCGAAGACACCAGCGCAGCAGCGGCCTGTCCGTTCCTCAGCCATCGATACGACAAAAAGCTGAGTGCGCAGCAGGGCGTGTTTGTGCACACAGCATCCGATGGCTTCTTCTGCGATCGCAGTACGTGGCAGTAGCCTCTTCCTCACCTATCCTCGGGGTCATTCGAGGGAGAGAAATCGAATGCACCGCATATCCAGTACATACCGCACTGCAGTCGTCATTCAGGGGGTTTCTGTGGCCACTAGTACGCCAAGTTGAGTTGCAATGCAATTGACCCATACTACACACACGCACCTCAGGTAGCAGTATCCCCAAAATGTACCTACATATACGGCGTATCAGAGTCGCCGAAACGCCCACCCATGTGTTTGACTGTAACTCACCGGATCTCACTGATCGCCAGCCCACACATTTGGCCATCTAACTCGTGTTGCCGGATAAGGCAAAACAAAATGCGCGTGTCGCACCCCCTGTCGATATCTGTCCTGCACCCGTCTGCCCCCTGGCTGCGCATCAGTGGTCGAGGAGGAACAATAATTATGCGGGGGACTATACAAGTAGTCACGAAGACCCTGTTGTGGTGCAGCACCACCAATGAAATGGTTCACAAGGTACAAACCTTGTGATAAGGTTAACTTCAACAAGCTGTGCAGAGAGCTTTGGATGGAGGGGTCTGCCAAGGGGGAGAACTCGGAGAGGGACACCGGCCGAGTGCCAGGAAGTGATTGAATTGGCGTTTGGAGGGTTCCAGTGGAGGAGCAGGTCGGGCCATTGGAGCCGTGCCAACACCTATTACCACTACGAGATGGATGGCTCTGGCTCATTCGGAAGTGTGGCTGTGATCTCAGTGGGGAATATACAGCATCCTCAGGAAGTAGTGAGCTCCTGATGGAGGGCCAAGGGCATGCTGCGCTCGAAAGGTGAGACGGTGTGTAGTATGGAGAGACATCCACGCGTGGAGGGCGGTGGGCTCGAAGGGAGTCCGGATATGGAAGAACGTTGAAGATGACGCACGCACGGAGCTTGTTGATCGTAGGCAGATACGATGTCCAAGGCTCTCCTCTACATACGCGTGTTCCTCGGCCGTTCGATTTGATGGTGTTCAGTGCACCGATGATGTCATCGTAGTTGTCTTACCACTGAATCCCAGGCTGACATCATGTTGATGACGGGCGCCAAAGCAAACAACATGTCCTGTTCGTGGTCGTCCTGCTGCACTACCATCTCATTGGTGGTCTCTTGGTTCGGCGGGTGCGGCCGGGAAACAGGGCAGTGCCGTTTGACATATGCATATGGGCCGGAGGAGGTGCCAGTGTGGGGGGGTCGTGTCTTGGTTGAGGTCGTTGTTGCTGTCACGTGAATGTGATACAACAAGAAGGCCAGTCAAAGGACAATGCAAGCAGTCAGACAGATTTGGTCGGTGTAGCTTCATTTAGGATCTTTGTGTCTTTGTGCTGCCAGCACTCAGTCGATCAAATTCATTGACCCCACTGTTTGATTCTATCTATAGGTCTGCCAGTTTATAGAATCACACCCATCGATCTCGTCTTTGTTCTCAACACAGAGTCTAGTTCCGTTTAGCTTTGAGCACTCCCCGCTTTGTCCTTTTAGCTGTCAATGCATTGATAACATGTCTATCCTGCATTCTTCCCTCGTTGCTATCACATGCACGAACCTCGCATGTTTCACGTTGTCATTGCTTTCTTCGTCTGAGCCAACGCCTTTCAACACACAAAGGCGGAAAGGTAGACAGGGGGAAACAGCGTGCATACGGCGGCAGATCTACTCGGGGACAATATCAAGGTCAAGTGTGGCAAGTCCCAGCGCTGCAAGGCTAACCCGTATGGTAGTCCACCCCTCACCTTCCTTTCAGTGCTTCTAGCTGGTGTGCTGGCAGCTGCAGCTCCCTGCGCCTCCTCATTAAATCACTTATCCCCTCGGCAGTCCCAAGTTGTCAGACTGAGTGCTCACCGCACCACGAAATACCCTACTTTGAATCTTATGAAAGAGACTCGTGTACTAGGGGACTGCGAGGCGATCGGAATTCATTTTGGCCCCTCGCCTTTTGCGGACTGCTTGGACGGTCCGAGGCGTCATTGGGGCTTATGTTTGCAATGCATGCATGCAGAGGTGGAGATGCAGTGACTGCGGTGTCTTGTCTGTGTCTAACGAATCCGTCTAACACCACTACCACTACTACATCGATGTGATCAGCGGATCAGATGGCTTCTGTTTGTCTGGAGACTTGTGATAACTTGGTTACCGGAAGCTCAACCGAAAACCGTTCATTCAAACGATTCAAAATCACGAGCCCATCACGGAGTTATCGTGTAAAGCAGGCGACACTGATCCTCGGGAATACTACGTTACGAGTACCCACCATCTGTCACCAGACACCGTTATTCCTTGTTCACCGGGAGCACCACTTCAACTCGACATCCAGGGGTGAACTACTACATCTGGTATGTACATAGAAGACACACGGTGATCTATGAAGGACAGCACGTCTAGTACTACATATCGATCTGTCTGTCATACGGCTGACACCGCCGCACCTTCCGAACGAGTTATTCCACAAGCCGTCTTCAGCATCGCAGACATTACCGCGGGCAGCGTCGCACCGGTGCGTTAGATCTGCCTTGGAGGTACGTTATCTTATCTCTGCTCATCGGTCGATATCTACTACATGCCACATCTCATCTTCTCCCTTCTTCCTCTTCAAGTAGTAATTCCAGCCGCATCTGTCTTCGGCCAATCAATGACTACCCACGACGCTTGCACGATGAGTAATCCATTCGTCAGAATTGACTCCTTTCATTCTCATGCTCGCCGCTTGATCGAGGACAAAGATACCTCGCGACAGAAAGCCTGTATCCCTTCGGAGTCATCACATGAGCGCTACCTACGGCCACTTACAAAGATATGTTCTCCACTCGGACGAGAGAAACCACCGATAAGTCGCCGGGGCCGCATTGATCGATTCCATATGTCAGCTGATAAAGCTACACCGTTCGACTCAGCTTCCAAAACACTGGAATAGTCATTCGACGAAACGGTACAATAACTACCTGGTGGAGTGGAAGAGGCCTTAGGGGTTCCGGGTATCGAATTGGCGAGTTATCTGTTTACCGCCATGTCTTGCGGCACATATGCAAGCCATCACCGCTGGTCCAAACGCCAAGTGCGTCCCTCGGTCCTCCCTAGTTTCTGGTTCAATAGGCAGGGACAGCCAGCATCGCCTGGAGTCAACGGTTCTTGACATCATCCATCATCGCCATCTTGATGCTGATTGATAATCAAGTAACGGGTCAGCTACCCGGGTCCGCTTTCAGGTCTACCTTTGACTCAGAGGCCCAAGTCAGTGTCTTTGACGAGGTACTTGCTTGATTTGAAGATGACGTGTGAGGAGCGGCGTGGGGCCGGTTGACGGACGGAGGAGCATGGGGAGGGGGGGGGGGTCTACAATCGGTAGCTCCCGAACGAATTCAGATTTGTCTGATCATTGTACAAAGCAGGACGCTGTGGTCTGGGCCGCACTGCTTCCGTGGGGTTGGAGTGTGTAGCCTTCGCCCTTGGCGTCTGAAAAGCTAATGACTAAATATATAGGGGATTTAGTGCGCAGAACTCAAATGTGTGCCAGTATAAGCCACTGATACACGGCTTCGCTCGAACTCTTGATTGTATCAGTTGCATCGATGGATTTCGTGGACGAGATAACTAGACGTACCCTCATGGGAATATAGGTGACCCCACGTCGCGCAGTTGTACGATGCGGACCTAGGCTGTAGCTCATGAATCCTTGGCTCGATGCGATAACGGGGGAATTGCTCCATATATTCACGAGCCTTCGTGCCTGACTCGTCAGCGTTAAAAGTTGACATCTATCCAGCCAAGAGTTGTCAGGTCCTCAGGGGCTGACAACGACACGTTTGGTTTCGCTGGGCGATGAGCTGTGGATTTTCATTGACATCGCTGTCGAGGTAATTGACTGCAAGTCACATTCGACGCACGAAGTTGAAAGAGGGGGCTCCAAGACAGATCGAGCTCCAGAAATAAACCCATATACCCCATGCCCAGCAGAAGCATATGGCGAGCCCCTGACGTGATCATATCAGTACGTGCCAACCGATCGACTGATATAGAGACTGCGAGGTACAGAAGGTAGAGAGCCCGCTGATTCGGATTGCTATTATTCACGTGCAAAGTGCTGTGGATCGGCTAGTTATCAGCTATTAAACTAAGACATCCCCAGATAAGTTACCCAGGACAGAACACAAATCCGAACGTAATGTCGATAATCGACTCAGAGACCTGTTCGGAGGTCCCGCCACGACATCCGAGGAACGTAAGGCAATCACAAGCCCACCGGAGATATCTAATCTAATCAGTTAACAGGCCAACAAATGACAGTCATTTGTCAATCCGCTTCGTTTTGCTTGCTTCATCGGTTTGTGACCCCCCTAACGAACCTCCGGGAGCCTCCGAAGCCTTCGAATGTATCTCCGCAAGGTGCTGCTCATTTGTCTCTTGATTACGTAGAGTGTCCAGATTGCTTCGCGAAGTGCTCACTCACCAGGTACGACAGACATTCATAATGAAAACACTTACACGTTAATTGGAAAGCGGATAGATGGTCGAAGTTGGACGATGTCGCCGTTTAATGCCTGTTCATTGCCCAGAGCTGGCGATCACCTTTCCATTCTGCCGTACCTGGAGCTCTGGAGGTGCTTTACGTCAAGAATAACACATCGATTTCATTTCGTGCTCGGTGATCGCCTTGAGATAACTTGCTTTCCTGGAGACCTCATGGATTCAACGATGCGGCCTCGGGCGTCTAGTCTATATGGCATTAGTTAATGCGTGCTTGGAAAATGAAATGTGGGCACTGGATGTGGCAGAGTAGAAAGGGGTTAACTATCGGGGGATGCATTTGGGTATCCCAACGCCAGTGCCGTGTTTCAGGGCTTCTTCTGTGGAAGTAATCGTGAACTTATTGCAAAGGATAATTTCCGTGGTAAAGAGGGATCATCCGCATGCATCTCTGCGGTGAATCGAGATGGCATGTAAAACAAACCTATCATTGTAGGCATTCATTGTCTATCCGTGGTGAGGAAACTCGAGACCTCGGTATCTGCATGGCGCGGAAGTGTACTTGTATGAAGATTCCCCGTCATGCGTCTTCAATACATCATTGATTTCTCCGATTCCTGTTGCACAAAGCAAAAATAGATGAGCCGTATAGCCGCACAAGCACGAAGAGACATAGATCAAGATTGGGCTGGCTAGCTCGGCATCCATACCGCACTGACTGGGTCCGAAACTCCCAGACATACGTATGCATGGTCGTGGGTTTGCACATGTCGAACCCGACTCGCGTATCTGAGTATTTGCCTAGCTAATCTCCAGAAACTCTCCCACCCACGCGTTTCGGATGTTTCCGCGTAGGGCATCCAGATGGAGGGGTCGTATTGTGATTAGAGGAAAAAGTGCACACATGCATGTGCGGTGATTCGTGGGTTGATCGCGATACGTACCTCTTCCTAATGATGTCAATTGCTTGTCGCTATTCGCTTATCTCGAGACTGACGCAATGCATCGTGTAGCCAATGGCATTATGCACAAAAACAAATTGGGCGCCGCCGAGGGTTGCAGGGACATGGTTGGTAACCTCGTGCTAGTACCAAACCCCCTATTTCGGCTAGCTTGCTATCAATAGGTGCGCAGCAAGTGGAAGTGCCATAAACTTAGCGATCGTTCACCGACACCTCGGAGTTTGATATTTCTTGTGACGGTGGCGTGGAGACCCACCATGGCGAGCCCGTAGACTCTGACCCACAGTTAGATTCCGGTGTGCTAGCGCATGGACCGTTCAAAGCTATGTCAACTGGATTTCGTTGAACAACCGCCAGATGAGTAATTCAATCAGTTGAATCCGCTAGATGCAGAGGCAAACAGGAAGAAGAACATTCCCAGTGGGAAACAAAGAGTTAATTGTTGCCCCGCTGTGGTCACTGGCTGATTCCTGAGTCCTCCATGCTTATGGTCAGAGTTCAATAACAAAACGGCATGATGTGATGCTCATCTGATGGCTGCAACCGATGGACCTAACGAAATGATTCAGCCGCTTCTGAGACGAAGCCTTAGTGCAGAATTTTCAGAAGTTGGTGGGTGTGGTGAGTTAGCATCTTCTAATTGGCGGAGGAGAACAATCCCACGCCTTTGATCCGTGTTTTCACTTGTTGCAACTCTTGACCAAACACCATTCTAACCGCCCCGCTTTACGACGTAAATTTGACAATGGCCAGTTGGTTTATCCCTTCTTCATCGCGACGTTCTTCGACCCACTCTCTTCCTTCGCCACAGTCACCTATTTCCAAGACCCATCTCGCTCGAACGGCGTGTTGATGCTAGCGTAACCGCTATCTATGGTGATCTCCGTGTCCCGATAATCATCTCTGTGAGAAGGACTAGGCCAATTTCCTTCGAGGCTTAAGACAATTTCTTAGTGCTCCACCTTTCCACGTTTTGGCAGACGTAAATGATCGTCTGTTGTCCGTACGGCGACCTCGACTCATGGAAAGGTACAGCTATGCGGTGCTAGAGTGCTCCTGTACGTTTCAAAGCTCAGGAAGTAAATAATCAAGTCCTCGAAAACATAAAATACTCCTACATCGGACTCGAATCAATCCGAGGTGGGGATCAGACTGGCCTCATGACCCTTTTCTCTCCTCACATTGAAACAAACAGGTTCTTAGTTTTTATGGTTCCAAACAACTGGTTCATAAAAAATATTTTAACGCGCTTTTCTCCCTTTGGTCCTGATGTTCCTAGACAACTGTAACCCCTTGGCAAGGTCACCCGGCGTACCTTTTTTGGTATACCCAGCTCGTTCTACCAGGGAAGTCACAACGTACTCGTACACACCAATCAAGGGTTTACCCATGCAGGTTTCGCCTGCTCCTGGACTAGACTTGCACAACAACCGAGGAGTGCTCCGGCGTTTAGTTATTGTGCTGCTGTGTTCAGTGGCGTAAATGGTGTCCCTCCATTATCCTGGAACTTCCCCTGTTATTTCCGTTACTGGACGTGGCGGACATATCGACTGCAGCACGTTTGTTAGGTCCGCAAAAGAGCATGGGTGGCGAGACCCTAATTGGATCTAGCGTTCCTCCTTGCAATACCTGGGAAAGGTGTGCTCAGGATGGCCGAGATCACCGGTGAGCTACTGTTCTCCTAAACTCTACGTGCTTGTACATCGGACGGAGATCCCACAGACCCATGTCAGTTATTCACTCCGAGACTATCCTCCCAATGCTCACTCCTCATCTGAAAGGCCTTGTATTGGATTTTCCAGACGCTGACAGGTAAAGACTTCGAATACATGAATACACGACGAAGTTGTTACTCATATAGAATCTGAACTGCTGTGTCAACTAATGTTCATATTTAAGGTATTTGCTAGTCCGTCATGTTTATATAACCAAGGTTTGTCTAAGCATAAAAGTCCTCACCCCTATTATCGACTTCATATCTGTATAACGAGTTTGACTTTCATGTTTTTGGCCAGTTGATCTCGGTCTGCGTGGAGTACATATCGACTTCTTAGGTGAGCAAATTCCTGTTTCCAGACATAGGTTCTTGTCCACATATTTAGCATAACTTGGAGAGCCCATCCCTTCTCATGCAGTGTGAATTTCAGCCTATCTATAAGACACGACAACTGCGGGACTTACCCAGATTGTGCCGCGCGTTGGCATCCTTTCTATCACCCAACGCGGCTCCAGTTCGTCTCCCCTGGTTTCTGGCGCATTTCCTACTGGATTCAAGACTCTTAGTTCATGTATGCACTATAAGGCAATGCCCGTACTTGTGGGAAATCGGCGCAGGAAAATCTCCCCCTGATTGGGCTGTTGCTTTCAAAACAGCCAAGGCACCCATAACTCAGAGTTGAACGGAAGGAGTAAGGCAAAAGAGAGGAGCAGTAGGCGATACACGATCTGGCAGGGGAATCAAGCGATAGCAGCTCTCTTATACACCAACTTGACTTCATCCCGAAATGATACGTGCCAACAACTTTAAGTTGCCCATGGAAAGTATGGCTACCAGCCGGAGCACTCCAACGGCACCATTATGCAATGGCGGGCTTGCACACTGCACAGGATGCATTTGGACAAGTTCATCTATTTTGGGAAACTGTGGAATGAAATGAATATGGATTGGCTAACGCTATGTAGAACAGCTCAGGTACAAACACCTCTCGACCCAACAGAGAAAAATAGAGAGAAGAAAGAAAGCTATTAAGACAGGGAATATCAGATGTGGGAATGGGACGGTGCGGGAGGGCGGAGAGTTGTCAGTTATGTCAGTTATGTAATATGTTCAGTTCTGTACACATAGCCAATCAATCTAGTCCCCTTCTCGTACTCATGTAAAACTTTGAGCCTAAATGCGCAAGGGTAAATTTCTAAGAAAGCAAGGAATCAGGCGCCCAGCATTGATCGTCCCATGCCCACTGTACAGCCGCACAGCAGCTAACAGCCCATGATAGCCAAGCTGATTTTTTCCCTCCACATACACTCCAAGCATCCTAGTCGAGTTTCACGATGCGTGAATAGTCAATATAGCAGGCTATCAACGACCAGGTTTGTTGCTTCGTTTTTATCAAGGAGTACAGTTGAGGAGCGGGAACTGCACGCAAGCCGCTGACCACTGGATGTGTTCTATGACGTGACACCGAATCAAGAAGTCTGTTTTCAGAAACAGGTCAAGCAGAGCGAATGCGACAAAGCTCACTTTACATCAAGAGATTGATAGGCTCCTCATGGGTGACGGAGTGGGATGCCACACTGGAGCAGAGGTATATCGATCGTGTGTTCTTGTGTTAAGTTGTGATCCCGTTGTCCTTTTATAACCCAGTATTGTTTCTCCATCCAACGTATGAGTAGGCGGTGCCCCTCCCGTCAAGTCGGGGAGGGCTGCCTCAACACTTTCTGGAGTCTCCATGTCTTGAGTTCATCTACCGAGTACATTTGTATTGGCAACGTCAGCCACAGGATCACAGATTGGTTTCTGTGGGTTACCTCACAATTAGGAAGGTAGACAAGGAAGCAATTGTGCTATGGAGCTTGGAGACTTGGAAAATCATCCCGGAGGCACTGCGGGGCAAACACCTGGACGTAGATAGATGGTGGTCATCGTGGATTGCAAGAGTTGATGTTTGAGACGGTATGACGTCCCAAGTGCAAGGCCTTATAACTTGTATGGTTGCTCAAAGCGCTGAGATAAGGAACAGTAAGAACCTATGCAAGGGGTATAGTAACGAGACAAGGCAGAACAAGGCAATGTCCGTGTGTGGATGCCCACGTCCGTGTCTACTTGATATTCACCCTCTGTTCTGATCAACTTCACCTACTCCATGGTAAGGAAAACGCAAAACATTCCCTACTACCCAATTAGGGCAGGGACAACATGCAATTGTTAAGTCCTACGGCTGTTTGACAGTTTCTTGTACTTTACAGAGCCCTCTCATTGGCCTACGAGCGCCTAAGCAAGCGGAGAGATTGTCGTACAGCATGCCATTCTATGCGCATCCCTTCAGGTAACCAGGTTTGCAGATCCGGAAGTCCAAGGATTTAGCACAGCACATATGGCGTAGGTACCAATGGCAATGCATGCCAACCCCACCAGAACTCCCAGCTTAGTAAGGTCAGCAGCTTTATAGCCAGCACTCTGTAGATTCGATCAACTGTAAATTTATCCACAATACCATTTGGTCAAATTCTCAAGCGAGAATTCAAGAGGCTAATGCATGGATCAATTGCAGGATCACACTCACATAGCTCATGATGAGATTGGCTCGATGGACCTGCTATGAATGCATAGCTCTGGTAAAGCATGTAGTGCAATTAGAAGACGATCGAGTTGTCTTCGCAGTGCTGGACAGTCTAGAGGATAAACATAGGACACAATCTGAATTCAATTTCGTTAGTTATCATGTCAAGGAAGCTTTCTACAGAGATGGAAGAATGGCGAGACATTTGCAGTGACCATGGGGTTCTTTGCCTCATTTTTGGAAAAACCCCAAATAAAACCTCTCCGTATCCGTGCTGAAAATGATAGGCAGTAATGAACGTCGACGTGCTCAAGTCATGGTACAGATGGAAAATAATCAAAAATACACATAGCCCAGAACGGAATATC